>JABUQX010016036.1:0-2500 GCA_015478945.1 Trachelipus rathkii | reverse complement strand
TTTGATAGAATGGGAGAGGCTGTTTTTGTATAAGACTTTTGCAAAACGGTTGGTGAGGAAATTGGAAAGCCATTTTTTGTCATTATTTTCTAGGGGGGAATGGAGGATTTTTTGAATAAGGATATGTGTGGGGACGGTGTCGAATGCTTTGTTTATGTCTATTGCTGTGAGTATAGATCTGTGGGAAGGTGATTGGTTGAAGCCATTAATGATGTATTGTGTGAGGGGAGATGAGGGCTGTGGGTTGTGAATGGTTGCTTTTGGAACTGTGTTGGAAGTCTGGGGAGAAGAAATGGATTGGAAATTTATTAATATTACTTTCTAGCAATTTACTGGATAGAGCAAAGCAGAAATTAAGGATAGGGAGGAGGGGGAATTAGTCTCTTTTTGGTTTGAGTTTAGATTATGTATGCTTGTTTCCAGATTGGGGAATGTAGTTAAGTTGCCAAGATTTGTTGAAGATGTCTGTGATTAGGAGGATTGCTTTTCCTCCGAGGTGTTTTATGTGCAGGTTGGATATGGAGTCTGGGCCTGTTGCTGTTGAATTTTTGAGGGTTTTGTTATCATGTGTTGCGAATGGGGTGGGAGGTTGTGGTCTAATTTGAGTTTTCTGAGTTGTTTTTTGTTTCCTATTATCGGGGGGTGTTGGTTTACGGGAGATGTTAGTAATGTTTAGCAAGACTGTCTGATTGTTGTTTGGGAAGGGAGGGAGTTATTGGGTAAAGATGGGGATCTGTGGGATGGTGGGGTTGTTTCGTGAGCGTTTAATTTTTGATGACCTGCCTGGTTTTCTATTGTCTATGCGCGAGATGTTTTGTAATACTTATTTGTAGTGTTGGTTGTTATGAGGTTAGAGATTTGGGTGTTTAGGTTTGTTTTCGGAGGGAGTTTCTTTGCTTAATGAGTTGGCTTGAGTTGGTTGAGTTTGGGGTTGTATGATTTTCTCTGTGGCCTTTGGGTATATAAAGGTTTGCAGATTTGATGATTGTATTGTTTAAGTGAGTGATGAAGGTGTAAAGGGATGTTGTATCGTGGATTTGTATTGGGTTTATGTGAGTTTCGAGATATAGTTAGTGTATTCGGGCCAGTTTGCTTTTTTTGTAGTTAGTGTAAGTAGTAGTTTTTTGTGGGGATTGTTGGGGGAGTTTAGAGAAATAAGAATAGGAAGGTGGTCCGATTGTAGGTCAGTAATAGTGTCCCATATGGGGTGTAGGGAGGGGGAACAGAACGTAACGTCTGGGGAAGTAGGGGATTGGTTGACGGGAGGGATTCGGGTGGGGAGGTTTTTGGAATTAAGGATATTTAGGATTCTATTGCTAAGGATATGGTTGCTCGGGGTCGGAAGGGTATTCTTTATACCAGGCAGGTGGATGGGCATTAAAATCGCCTCCGAGAATGAGATTTGGGTATGTGGATAATATTGTAAGTGGGAGGAGGTTGTTGGGTGGATTTGGGGAGGTGGGGTGGCGAATGTAGAGATTGAAGATGTTATAGGTGGTCTTGTTCAGGAGGATGGAACAGGATTGGGATTTTATTAGTGCGTTTGGTAATAAAGTGGAGGTGTCGGAAGTTGTGTTGTGGTAAGTAATGTTGTTATGGATCAGTGTTAAGAGGGAGTGTTGAGGGGGTGGGAGGGGGAGTAGATGGCGTCATAACCGTAGAACGTGGGGAGTGGGGTGTTTTGGGGGAGGGAGGCTTCTTGTATGATGGCTATATGGATGTTGTATTTTTTGAGGAAATGGTTGAGTTCTATTGATTTATTGGTTAGGCCATTGATATTTAATTGTAATATATTGAGAGTTAGGGGGTTAGTTTTGGGAAGGGGGGATTTTGAATAATAGTGGGAGGGTTGCAAATTGCACAGGAGAAGCCTGAGTTATTTCTGGGGAGGTTTTGGAATGGGGAGCAGGTCAGGTGAATCCATTTGAGACAACTTTCACATTGAATGCTATTTAGTCCGACTAGTAGTTGGCATATGGGGCAATAATATCTAAGGGGACCTGGGTTTTTCTCGACATCACCCGACCGAAGGAGAAGCAGTCCCATCACCAAGAAAAAAGAAATAGCTAGAAGAGACAGACAGGAGACATTGTTGAAAGAGTGAGATAAAGGTATCAGAAAAACAAAGTTATATACGACCTGTGGGCCCGGCGTCCGTCCGGCTCCTGTCGGCAATGACCCTCCTGTGGAGGGGGGGAAAGTTGAGTGCTCTTGTTGCCTTCCCCCCGGGGCAGAAGTTCCGTCTTTTTGAAGGGCTCCCGCTCCGGAGCGAGGTAATCGGTTTCGCCACGTGAAGGCGACACTCATCGAAACCATATATATATATATATATATATATATATATATATATATATATATATATATATATATATATATATATATATATATATATATATATATATATATATAACTTTGAAAGTGGCGCACGAAAACGTGGTGCGTTTCACGATAAATGCGAAAACAAGCTGCAACTAAATCTGAACTGAACGGTGCGTAATTG
>JABUQX010016035.1:0-36035 GCA_015478945.1 Trachelipus rathkii | reverse complement strand
TTATTATCACATAAACTCGGTATTAATATATACTCAATAAGGTGAGAGATACAACTAAATATATATATATATAAATATATACTTAATTATAGTAGCAGCTATTTCAAGTTCATTATCTGTACTTCTCTAATATATATATATATATTTTCAGTGTGTTTACCATTTACATGCTCGGCGTGTGACCATTCAACTGCCATGCAACTTTCAGTACCTGCAATAGCTGAATCGGTTTCTGTTGACCTCTGGAATGGTCACTATTTGTTGGTTTCTTCGCGAGGACACTGCCTAAATTGAGTCTCGGTGAGCTGAATCTTTATGTTGGGATACTCTTCGAAAATCCTGAAACAGCAAAAAATATATATTATATATATAGTATATATAAAGTACTATAGACCTATATAGAATAAACTATAGTTATAGTACTAATAACCACTTATGAGAGGAGATATGAGTATTGATGTCTACTACTTAGCGGAGATATATATAGCTATTATATAATATTAATATATAAGGGCTTCAATTACGATTGACGTTAATCATTTACTACAGCAGAATCAATTGTCCACTAGATTATATTATTATTTGATTATTTATTTTATTCTATATTATATTATTATATTATATTATTCATTACTGCCCATATTATTGACTTAATAATTTATGTATTTTATTTATTAGTATATTATAATTATTATTATATTATACTTATTATATTATTATTCAACCTAATATGCAATATTTAGTGTTTATGTTATGTTATTAATTCATTATTAATTCTTATTAGGAGTATTATTCATTATCATATTTCATCATTATGTACAGAAAGAATCTCAAAACTACATAACAAATAAAATTAGAAGATGTAGCTTAAATATTTATACAGCAGTCCAGTCAATAATAAGAATAAACAATCATGTGGTCTGGTTATAAAAGAATAAGTATTAATAATATAATAATATAATAAAATATAATAACTGGAAAAACAATTTTAGAGTTGATTAGATTGTTTATTATATTATATTATTATATATGATTATTATATATCATTTTATATTATATCATTTCCTATTATATTATTATAATTAGATTATTATTATATATAATATACATTTAAAAACAAAAAACACTTAAACCACATTTTAATCTACAATTTAATAGCTATAATCTACGTTAATTACCTCGCTATCAATATCAGGGGTACACATACATTTTTTTTTTGTAATCATCATAAAGTTACTAAAAATCTTATAACATAAATATAGATAATAATGTTAACTAATATACTATCAATCTATCACTATAATTTTACATATAAAATAAATACATTATAATATATAATAATTAATAATAAATATAATAATAATACACTAATAATAAGAACATAATAATTACTTTATTATATACTTACAACTTGGTTATATACTAACAATGGCTAGCCAGATAGGATTTTATTATTGTGGGGTATAACGTTGATTTATATTATTATTATTATTATTATTGTGATGATTAATAGTATTATGCATTATTATTATTTACGAAAATAAAAATCATCAGCGTAATGAGAAGTGTGGTATGAAAAGAATATTTTATTATTCTTCCATGTATTATTATTATTCATTAATTATTATTATTATTACTTAATAAAAGAATAATATTCAATTAAATAATAAGAGTACTAATATCCGACTAAAAATTATTTAAACCTGTTTATTATGAACTAATTATGGAAAGACATTATATGAAACAATACTATATAATTATTATTTATTTATTTATAAATATTACATTTTATTAATTATATAATTTTATTATTATTATTATCTATTGGATAAGTTTTTTTTTAATTGGACAAATGTCTCATCAAATGTCAACCGATGCGGGGTGCGTATCCCAATACCCTGCCCGACATTCCCACACCCGGCCAAATCTTCTTCCTTAAATCCAGATATCAATCCCCACCATGCCGCCAATCTCAGCTGGCTGCCTCCCCACTCCTACAAAAACAAACCCACCCAGTCTACTTAACATGCTCACCGTTACTTCTAAGTGTAAAACAGTTGTTTATGATTATTATTATTATGAATTATTCTTATTATTATTTTATATATTATTATTAGTATTTATTATTACTTATTATTTATATATTATTATTTATAACAATCGTTTATGTTCAAAAACTATATAAATATATACGAATAATAATGATATAAATATATATAAATAATATTATATATAAATATAATATAATATATAGTATATTATATATAATAGATAATATATATTATATATATTAGATAGTAACAGGTTTTAAAGATATATTCTAAATATATATGGTATGAGGGAGAGCAGTACACACACACCACACACCAATAACAGGCATTGGGCATCTAGGAATAGCCAAAGTGCGTGCAAATTGTGAACAAGAGTACTTCTTTCCAGTTTTTTTTTTTTATTTTTTTTTGTTTTGGTAAACAAAAAAGGGGACGTGAACTCAGCGAGCGCGATGACTGTCATCAATGCAGGTGGAGCAGGACGGATGCGGTGGGCTTGTAGGATTGGACAGGGGAATTCATATGTAAGATTAGGAAAGAGCAAATGAAAGCACAGAAAAGGATTGAAAAAACTAATAAGTATTACAAAGAATCGTAAATAAAAAAGAGAAAAAGAAACAAAAGGGAAAATAGAACAGCTTCAGACAAATAAAAAAAGAAAGAACATAATATTAATTAAAAAAGAATATTAAGATTTTACTTGTAAATGAAAATATAATAATTAATAAAAATAATAATAATAAATAATAATAATAATCATATAATAATAATAAATAATATAATAATAATAATATAAATAAAAGATAATATAATATGAAGTATTGCAAATAAGTTTAAATAATAATTAAAATTTAATTAGTCAAAATTAATGTTGTAAATCAATTATATGCTATATAATATATTAAATTATAATATATAATACCTAATATATATAATATATATATATATATAATATATATAAATTTAATATATAAATATATATATAGTATATATATAATATATATCATATAATATATTATTCGTTGAGACATGCACCAAATTATGCTTATAGGACGCCTAATTTCAATCCACTCCTTTAAAATTTGGGTTCGTTTCGGTCACGAGGTTCATATTATATCCTCGGCAGGAGGTCTGCCCTGGCAAGGCATGCCCAATGAATAGACACGTCGCAATAAACCCTACCGGGCATCAGGGAGGACATATGTTCGTTGGCATTTTAATGGAAAATTTCGTATTGGTGGGTAATTGTAGAAATGTCTGGTAACAGACAAATACTATTCTAAAGAATTACACGTGTTTAACACTGCTTCAAAACAATCTAATATAATATTGACACTTAATTATAATATTAATATTATTATTATTATTATTATTATTATTATTATTATTATTATTATTATTATTATTATTATTATTATTTACTACAGTTGTGCTTTCTGATTATATAATATTGATTATTGATTCATATTATATTATATTCATATATATTATGTTATTATTATTATTATTAAATTGATAATATTTATATTATTATTATTTATTATTATTATCATTATTATTTTATATTTTATATTATTAATATAATCTATTTGAAATATTTCTATGTAGTTATTATATAGTTATATTATTATTATTATTATTTTATTAATTGATGTAGTTGATTACAATATATTGATATCGTTATTATTAATCATTATTATGTATTATTATTATTATTAATTATTATTATTATCTATATATATGATTATTTAATTATCTTATTATTCTATTATTATATTATTTCATTGATAGATTATTATTAGTTATATATTATTATTAGTATTTGATATTATTAATATAAAAACGAACGAAATTACAGGTATATTAAGAACGAAGCTAGGTATTTTCATTGACCATTTCGAAAAAAGTAAATCAATCACAACAAAGCAGTTAATAAGTGAATCGGGTAGACAATCAATCCATCCAAGCTTTAATAAATAATCAGGCAGCAATCAATCAAAAATTATTGTAAACAATAAATAATCACCATATCTAACAAATGGTAATAATAATGAATAATAATAATAAAATAATAATAATAATAATATAATAATAATAAATAATAATCACAATAATGATTAGTGAAAATTTTAAAATATGGAAAAATAAGCAATTATTAATTATTATTATATATTATTACTATTATGTATATTGTATTATTAATTATTATTGATTATTATTATTATTACTTATTAGTATTATTATTATTATTATTATATGAACAATTACACTGATGAATATGATTAATACTTGATGTTTGCTGGATTTAAATAAATTAATATATAGAGTATATCAATAATAATAATATAATAATAAAAAGAATACATCCGTAAACAATACTTAGGTAGTAAATTAGAAATACAGTAAAATAATAAGAGAATTTATAAATAAATTATAAACTAAAATTTAAATTTGTTTTACTAGCGTTTTTATTAATTTCTTTTTGCAAGCATTTTCTCTTCACCTGTTGCTTCAAAAATACTTCTATTTTATTACATTTGTTATAAATAAATAATTTAAATCTTATATATAATTATAATATATATTATTATATATACTATATTATATTATATTATATAATATACTATATATTATATATATATATATATTATATATAGTATAACGTATATATATATATATTATATATATATATTGTATATATATATATAACTATATATTATATAGTATATATATATAATATTATATATTATATATATATATATATAATTATATAATATATATATATACATATATAATATATATATATATATATATTATATATATATAAAAAAATAATATATACTAATATGTTGGATCTGCAGTTGGCCTTCACCCCGATTTTAATAAAATTCACAGGATATAAATATTAAAAAATAAAATGAAATAAAAAAAAAAACCCTAACATGGCGGTCTCTTTAAAAAAAAAAAGTTAAACGATGAAAAGTAGTTAAAGAGACCAATAGGATTTTCTTTATATATATATATATAAGATATAGTATATATATTATATATATATATATAATAATAGAATCTATATATTTATATAATATCATATAATATATAATATAAATAAAATAATAAATAAGAAAATAATATAATAATAATAATAAATCACAGATATTATTATAAATTTTATGCAGCATTAAAAAAAAAACGAAAAATGGCGTGTCTTTAGGAAAAAGAAACATAACAGCTTTTTTCCTAAAGAGACGCCACGTTTATTTATTTTATTCTCATTATTATTTTTTTTAGAGTCGATACTGTGATTTTTATAAAAAATCGGGGTGAAGCCCCTCTGCCCTACTAGTACCATGTAATATATATATATATAATATATATAATATATATAATATAGTAACAATAATATATATAAATAGTGATATATATATATTACTATTAGTTATTGTTATTAATATTATGTAGATAACCTATGCAATATTAACTTACAATAGATAGGTATTATATTATAAATATATCAGTAGAATATATATATGAGTAAAATCATATATTAAGTATGTATAATAATTATATAATTATATAAATAAAAATCAAAATAAATGAAAATAAATATTTTAAATAAAATAATAAAATAGTTATTCATAAAAGACATTTCTTGAAGATAGTAGAACGACATAAAGTCGCCACATAACCCTAGACTTTTTTACAATAACTAAAAGTAAATAATAATCCTAATAATCATAATAATAATAATAATAATATTATAAAATATTATAAATCAGATAACTACAAACATGACATAATAATATAATATAATAAAATAAATAATTAATAATAGCACTAAGTAAATATTATATTGTTTGTACCTTTAAGTACTACAAATAATTAATTATTTTTTCCATCGCTCCATAAGAAAATAAGATCTAAAAATAACTAAATAAAACATAGCAAGAACATTTGCCTAATTAGCTAAATATTCAGCTGGTCGCTAAAAATAGTACTCTTTATAGTAGAAGGATTTCAATGTTACATTCTTTAAGAATTTCCATTTTTTATATTGCGTATATAAAAAAAAAAAAAAAAAAATTAATAGCATTATATACTATATTATTATATATATATAATATAATATATATTAGTAATAATTGATATATATATATATAATACGTATATATTATATATCTATATATATATATATATATAGTATAATATAGTATAATATATATATATAATTACCTATATAGTAATATATACGATACTTGCATACACGAAGAGGACTTTGGCATCGGAGTGAAGCAGAAAATAGGCTGAGAGATGGTAGTAGCATTTTTGCGAATAGGGCTTAGAGGAGCAGTCCGACTATGAACAGAACAAGGGACCAAGATCACTGAGGGTCATGTAGAGAAGGAGTCGGGGAGTCTGAGAGTAGATTGAAGGGAACTGAGACAAGATGTGTGGGGGAAATGAATATTTGGTGCGATACTTGGAAGGGAGGGAGGAAGTACAGAATCAAAGTAGGGAATAGCTTGCTCACAGTAGTAGGGAGAGCCTGTAAGACCATGTACCCATACTGAATATCCAACCAAATGAGTGAGAGGTGAAAAGGGTATTTCGAGGGGTGTTAACACCTAATCTAACTATTTAGGCGTAGAGGCACAGGATAAGACCAAAGAAGAGGAAGTAGAATACCAGTGCGGAGAATTGTACGTTTTTGATGAAAGTATAGTTGAAAGACTAGAAAGCAGACAAAGAAACGAAACCGAATAAAGAGAAGTAGGTTGGATATAGTATAAATAAGAATGAATAAGAGCCAGATTCGAAAGTGGTGGGGAACCTGAGAGATGAAGGAGGAAGAGGATGATGAAAAGAGGAGATGGGAGTGGAGTCCGGAGGGAACAAGACCAAGAGGAAGACACAGGGATAAGAGTGGGAGAAGCGCCGGTGGAGAGAGTATTGAAGACGTAGGAGTGGGGGCGAGAGCTCGAGAAAGAGAACAGTGCCTGGAAGAGTAGAGATAAGATGGGAAGAGCGCTGGGACCCGCTGACAGGGGTCCCTTGACCCCTCTGGAGCAGTGAGTTGTAATATATATATATATAGATGGGTAGATATAATATATTATATATTATATATATAGGTATAATACTAATATATATATATTATGTAATATAATATATATATATTATATTATATATATTATATATATATATAGTATAGTATCAAGAGGAGTATGCAGTTGGGGCTGAGGACTACATCCCATCCAATAATTATAAAGATAATCTTTTCTTCAAATTTAAAATAATTCATAAATTAAGTAAAAATAGGAACAAAGGACATAAAAGTGTAATACAGCAAAAAAAAAAGCCTGCATACACCATAATATTAATATATATTAAATATATTATATATATATATAATAATATATATATATTATAATATTATACTATTATATATATAATATATATCCATCACAATATATATATATCTATTTCACATAAATATACTAAATTGTATAATATAAGTATAATATCGATATATAATATATATATATATAGTATATAATTAATATAGGGTAACTTATTAAGCTTGTTAATGAATTGTTCGGAGATAAGAATACTACGAAGAGAGCAGATTACTCAATAATAGAAATAATAATAGAAGAACTTATAAAGAATGTTGGGAGAAATGAATTTAGCTTGAAGAGATTTCGAGTCCCGAGTCCTGCAAGTTGTATTTGAATTGGAAATTCATGAATTGTTATATTCAGAGCGAATTCACAAAAGTCAGATGTGAAGTCGGTTAAAGGCGTGTAATTATAACATACATTACGTGAAGGGTGAACATAGATTGGTGAGCTAGGGGGATACAATTTGTGAAACGTTGCAATTAATATCCAATACTAAAACTTTCCCTCAAAGCTATAATCAATATTATTTGGAGCAATTACTCTTCTGATAAGAGAGGTCATGAAAATAGTTCGAATAGAATGAGAGTGGGTGGTTCCCCGTTATCTATCCAGCATGCTTGAAATAAACGTTTCACTGTTTTAGGGGCTAAAGACTAAAACTATGTAAATGCGACGTAGGCGATGCTCGTCAAATTTACGTTTATCAAGTCACCCAAAAAACACGTTTGCAGAGAAATAAACGTAGACTGCCATGTACATTAAAATTGAGAGAATCCAAACAGCCTCAATTCCTCCATATACATTCAAACATCATGTATCTTCGACTGAAGTACAGTGCAATTGTACATTATGTATCAAGTGGCAAACAAATCAAATGTTGCCATCTGTAACATCCATGCTCAAACTATCTCAGTGTAATCATCTTATAACTTGCTAAGCAAAATGAGATAGCAAAACAAATTATGTTAATTACAGGTCGAAGGTATGCTATCAATAAACATATACACTTTTCAATTCTTGCAATATCTATCTCTTTAATTGCCACTAAATGGCTTTACATATATAAAGTCTATATCTTCTCTCATACTTTCTCTAGTATCAGTATATTCTCATATTATAAAGTCAACTTAATTAATTGAAATTTCTTTCTAGTACTACCATTCACATTCACGTTGAATACCACTATATACAAAATATTGAGTTGCATTTACAACGACTCCAGTAAAAGCAAGAATCAAAATTAATGTTTATGATATATTTCATTACTAAACTAATCGGTTCCATGAAATTGTTCTGTAACAACGATCGCTATGTAATTTTCTTGAAAATAAGATATATATTTATCTTTCAGTATGTTTCTAAATCAGAAATAAATGTAACATAATAACTTTTGAGTCATTTCTATTAAGAGCTTAGGGGGAGTCGTTTGAATTATTGGAATTTACAGGAGCAACTCAATAGCTATATATAAATCTATAAGAAATATAACCTATATATGTATTGTAATACTGGGATATGATGGGCACAAAGCCTTTCTTCGTCTTCATATACTCTCTCTCGTCTCTCTCTCCATCTCTCTCTCTCTCTCTCTCTTCTCTCTCTCTATCTCTCTCTCTCTCCTCTCTCTCCTCTCCTCCTCTCTTAAGATTTAAAATATCATTGTTTACAAATTGGCCATTATTCATCTATATGTTTATAGCTTCTATTATCTATCTATCTATCTATCTAGTTATCTATCTATCTCTCTTGATTCTATCTATCTATCTCTAACTATCTATCTATCTAATCATAGATATCATCTTATTTCTATCTATCTATCTATCTATCTTCTATCTATCTATCTAACTATCTACTATCTATCTATCTAAAGATAGTTGCAAATTGGCACATTATTCCTATATTGGTTTGTATAATCTATTACTCTCTCTTTCAGCTCTCTAATTCTATCGTATCTATCTATCTATCTATTTTAATTATCTATCTATCTATCTATCATCTATCTATCTATCTTATATCTATCTATTTATATCTATCTATCTATCTTCTATCTATTTATCTATCAATAACTCTGCTCCTCTATCTATCTACTTAGTCTATGCTATCTATCTAAAGACAGTTTATCTCCTAATTTACCTTTCTCTCTCAATCTCTACTTCCCTGTGTACTTTTAATGTATAACCTACAAGTACTCTCTAACTATAATAATAAACAGGATGAACTAATAACAAATAGCGAACTACACCTGAAAATCTTATTCCAAATGACAAAAGTAACTAACACAACGACAAGACCAACAACAACATCATGTAATATGTATAATGCATGACTTTTTTGAAGAATTAGTCAATAATATAATAATAATAATAATAATATAAAATAATAATAATAATAATAAATAAATAAAAATAATAATAAAAAACTATAATATAAATAATAAAATACATTGATGATGATAATGAAATAATAATAATAATGATAAAAATAAAAAATAAATAAATAATCCATCCTAAAAGAAAAGAAAACATGAACCCAATAATACATATTTATATCATAATAAATATTTATAATCCCATTAATAAAAATATAATAAACATAATTAATACTAAGCAGAGCACTTGAAAGTGCAAAGAAGTGTCAACTAACCGCCTTGTCTCCTGAGTATATAATACGTCATAATTATTATATATATATAATATAGTATTAATAGTATAAAAATATATATATAGTATATTATATATAGTAATAATATATATATAAATTATATATATATATATATTTATGTATATATCTATATAATAAGTATTATATATATATATATAACATTATATATATTATATATATATAAATAAATATATATACTATATATATATAAATAGGTGACTAGTAATGTAACGAAGCACGGTGTATGCATATGCTATATGTTTAAATATATATAGTGACGCGATAACGATTGAAGTTACACATAAAGTCTACTTGTGAGTCCAATTCTAGATGAAAGAGATAAGAAGAGGTGTGATATGAGAGATAGTTAGGTATAATATAGATAAATAATTAAGTAAGTAGAATAGTATAGATATATATATTATATATATATAATAATATGATAATATAAATTAATTAACGTTTAATATATACTATATATAGTAATAGTATATATATATAGTTATATAAATAAATATTATAATACTATTATTATATATATTATTACTATAACTATAATACATATATAGTATTAGATAATTATTTACTAGTAGTATGATGCGTGTGTGTTTTGTGTGGTGTCGTGCGAGTGTAATAGTTCTTAAAATACAACTGCTAGTTTTCAGGGTGCCACATTACGCCGTCTTATCGTCTCCTCGCCCCGAACGCTTAGCCGTCTCCCCTTCCGTACTGACATCACGCTGGACCGCCTACGTTCTCTCTCTCCCCCCCTCCCCCCTCAGTGCCCATGACTCGCTAGGAATAGACCTAACAGGGCAAATATACATAGGTCAATAATTATATTTTATTACATTCAAATAATTAATCACGTTTATATATATATTATATAATACTATATACATAATATATATATACTACTATATATAAAGTATATATTATATATATATATAATATTATAGATATAATTAATATATTATATATTATATTATAAGTATACTATATATATACATATAATAATATATTATTACGATACTAATGAATTATGAATAATATTCTAGATCATAATATGGAATAAAGTAAATACAAGAGAAAAGTTCATAATTATACCAATATCAATATAGCAAATAGGATAAAAGGTAAATTAGATAAAAAATTAATATGTGAAAAAACACTTGATTTAATAAACACCATCTTGAATCAAAAATATATATCACCAGTGAGTACATAATATTGCGCAAACTAAAAAAATTAATAACTAATAAATAGAAAAAAAAAATAATAAAGCACTATATTTGAAACAGACGTAAACTTACAACTCCCTTCACAGGAGTGGACCCATAAGGGAATCCGGATGACCTTGTCCCCACACACCCTACACAGGAACCTGTGCCCAATCAAATTCTGTACAAAACCATAAATATATATAGATATATATATATATATATATATATATATATATATATAAATATATATATTATATATAATATTATATATTTTAGATAAATATAGAATGTAGCTTATTTGACGAAGATAACACCTCAGTAAATGGTACTTGTTAGATATGACATAAAATATATATATATATCTATATAATATATATATAATATATAGTACTATATAGATAATAATAATTAAAATTTATATAGTATAATATTATATATATCATTATATATGAATAACAGTCAAGAATCTTAGTGATATTATAATAATATATACTAATATATGATATATATATAATATATATAATTATATATATAAAAACATATATATAATTATAATCGTATATATACTTATAAGAATATATATAATTATAAATATTCTAATATAATATATATAATATATATATATATATATTATATATATAATATTATATATATATATTATATAATATATATAATAAAATTAAGGTCTTGTAATCATTTTAATATAGTATTATATATATATATATATATATATATATTATATATTTATTATATAATATAATTATATAATATATATATAATATACTATAAGTTATATGTATATGAGCCTAAGCTACCACTAGATTTTCTAAGTAACTTACGTAAGTCATAACTGCAGTATCTTCATTCTTTGTTGGTCATTCATTGATACATCATCGTCATTATATTATTATTATTATTTATTATTAATTATTATTATATATTATTATTATTGATTCATGAATTATAATATTAATTATATTATTATCATATTATTATTATCTTTGTGATAAGGTTTAGCTTCGTTAAACCTCTAAATAAATTCCCTTTGAAAATTTTTCCACAAAATATTAACTTTTTATTTGATACCAAAATTGTTCAATTTTTAATTCATAAAAAAATATGAAGTGTCAGCACAATTGAAATCCAAAATCACACTATAAAACCTACTAAATAGTAATCATACAATGCAATGAGATCTTCTGTGTTTTGTTGTTTTTTATTAAATTATCTCACACACACATATTGACTGATTAACTTTCATTTTCACAAATCAGAATACGAACTATGGGCCGACGGCTGGAGAGGATGAGCTTTGGACTACAGTGCTGCGTATAGACCGCGTACGAGAAGAACGGCATATATAAAAACCACACCAAAACCCGTCAAGCCACTTTCTTCCTCTTTTCAAACTACAGACAGAAGGGCCGGTGGAACGAGACTTGAACAAAATAATATCAATGTTGAGTGTAATATGTATATAACAAAGGGAGGAGTTAACGGATTGCCTCGTAAACGTGATGGATCGAGTTTATCTGCTTACTTGGGAGTTACTACTAGGACACTGACCTCTACTGTGTTATATAAGTATATAGTATAGTTATTATATAATATATTATATTATACTAATATATATTAATATATTAAATAAAGAATATAATATACTAATATAATATTAATGAAGATTAAAATATATAAAATATTAGGGATGGATTAGAAAGTGTTGAGCAAATATAGCCGTAGGGGGGATTAAAAAAAAGGGAGGTCGTCTAGTCCAAAATAAAACTCAGACAAATAAATAAAAATAATGAAAATAAATTTAAGAATTATGTCTTAATATACATATACACGACATCATACTACTATTACTACTTCCTATTACTCTACTACTACTACTACTAACTGACTACACAGAAAGTAATAACCATATCACTTTTAAATTATGACAAAAAGAGTTCCATGCTGATGCCATTAACCTCTTCGCTCAGAGCCGGAAGTAACCAGGTCACTGTAACATTTTGACCTCAAACAAAAAACAGGAAAACAACAGGCCCAATCTAATAATAACAATAATAACAGCAATACATAATCCAACAACAACCAGACAACAACAACACAACAACAAACAACAACAACAACACAACAACAACAACACAACAACACAACAACAACACAACAATAATAATAATAATAATAATATAATAATAATATAATAAATAAAAATAATAATAATAATATAATTAATAATGATAAATATAAAAATATATAGACCTTTTTTTTTTTAAAAATTTTTTTTAATTGGATTAGAAATTAGCGAACCTAAGGCTATATTTATTAACTTATTAATTATTATTATTGTATTATTATTGCAATTATTTTACTTATTCATTATTATTATTATTATGATTATTATATTGATTATTATTAGTATTTATTATTATTTTATTAGTTTATTTTAACGCAGTAAGTAAGTAATAGATAGTTATTATTATTAATGATATATTATTTATATTAATCACTGTATTGTTCTAACTTATAAACTGTAAACACTGTAATAGTAGTACAGTAATACACTAGTAAGCGCTAGTCGCCTTTATGTAGCTACTTAGTGAGTAAAGTCTAAATCGAGAAAATACGTAGTCAAAGAGTTCAAAATACTAAATATAGTCTTCACTGTGCACAAACTCACGAACAAGCACCAACACCACCACACACACGCACACACACACACAAATATACCACCAACTCATGGAGTGCCTATAAAAAATAATAATATAATGGATAATAATATTAAAGAGTTCTATATTGTCTTTTGAAGGACACTCTGTTATAGGGTTCATTGTCCCAGAAGGCCATCGTAGCCGCATATATATTATATAGTATATATACTATATATAATATAATAATATATATATGTAATATTGATATAATATCTAATAATAGCTTATATATAAGATATATATATAATATATATATATATAGATGTATATAATGATATATATAATATATACATCAAGGTCACATGCAAGTTCATGTCACTAAGATACAAATGTTCATATAGAAACATTGAGAACCGTAAAATAAAATTATAATAATGAATAATAATAGATATAAAAAATAATAATAAATAATAATAATACGGTACATGATAATAATAATATATAATAAACAATAATAATAATAATCAATAGATTGGCGCTTATGCACATTCATGCCGCAAGGTCAAGGTTAAGGGACAGAAAGATGGTCCTCCAAAGATTGGGGTGATTGGGAGGGAATACAGAATAAGGGGGTGAAAAAGGGGGTCTCAAAAAGACGAAAGGATATTTGACGGTGTGGATTACCTCTCTTCACCTCAACCCTACGAACGCCCGATTACCAGCTTAAGAAGAGGACGATGCGGAAAGCCATACATCCAAGTCACAGCACTAGACTACTCCGCGCCATCGCCTTTGTCCCTCCCCCAGTACCCATCAGACTCGAACATCGACATATACCAGCAGATCTATAGCAGGGGTTTGATTTACTTCACGTATGATATCGCGCATTCTATATCATGATTCAGCATCGAACACATACTCTAATCCCTGGATTAGGCAGACGAACCAGCCTTTATTACCTTGAACCGGAATCTCCTAATCAGATAAATAATATTCCATGTGAAGGGGTGTTATTATGTCAAGTTTCACGTGGTAGCATACGATAATATATAATATATAATATTATATAATAATTTTATATATAAAATATTATAATATATAATATAATAAATATATATAATTATATATATATGATACCATAGTATAGATATAATATATAGTTTAATTTATAACTATTGTGTGGGTTGTGTGTGTTGTAGAGGTTGTGGGTGAAGTACTGTTGTTGTTGTGCGTGTGCGTGATGTGTCGTCAGTGTGTGTGCAGTGTATGTGTGGTGGTGTGTGGTGTGTTGGTCGCCATGTGTGGTGCCGACGTCTTAGACATCTAAAACCAATTTCCTATATTCGAAAATCCCCCGAACATCCCACCAGTAAACTTATCATGCTCTTCTTGAGAATTTACCATTAGGAACATATACTGCCAAGGTCACCGGGGTCTTTTCACCTGTAGCACAGTTAACTGACCCCAAAATAGAGCGAGCGCGAGAAGAAGAGGAAAGAAGAGAGGAAACGGAGAGTCAGAATTAAAACGGAGCGGAAAGTTAGGCAAATGGAGAGGTCGAGCAACATTATATTATCTTTATTATTATTATTATTATTATTATTATTATTATTATTATTATTATTATTATTATTATTATTATTATTATTATTATTATTATTATTATTATTATTTCTTGTTTAGTGTGAGTATGAAATTATTACATGATTATTATTATGATTCGTTATTATTTATTGATCCCGATTATTGATTATGTTATTATATTAGTAGTAGTAGCTATAGTAGTAGTCAGTCATCGTAGTAGTAAAGTAAGCATCTATAATATATTGATTATATTTTATTATTATATTCTTTATAAATTGATTATATTATTATTTTATTGATTAATTATATTATTATTATGTTTTTAAATATACAATATTATATATATTACTTAATAATATTAAATTTTTTAATTATTAGATAATGATTATTCTTTATTAATTATAATTATTATTATTATTATTAATTAAATTAGTTATTATCTTATTTATTATTATTATTTGATTTATTATTAATTATTATTATTATTACAAAAATAGAATTTAGCCAATTTTGACATTCTACGTGTAAACATAGAAAATGCGTTTCGATTTTGCATTAAATTATTATTATTATTTACAGAAGTAGTAGAGTTAGTGTTAACTAGTAAGTATAGTAGTAATAGTAGTAGTAGATGTGAGAAAAGGAAGGTTACAAAGGAGTGGTTAATAATTTATATATTTGTTTTAGAACTCACATTTACTGAATATATAACAATAAACAATAATAATAATAATAATAATAATAATCAAAATAATAATAATAATAATAATAATAATAATAATACAAAGTAATATAATATAAAAATATATTATATATATATAATATATATATATATATATATATATATATTATATATAATATATATATTAGTATATTATAATATATATATATATATATTAATGATATATATAGTGTGGGACCCAATGGCATCCAGACCATACATTCCTAGTTCTTACCCAACTAGCAAATGCATCTTCCTCCTCGGGTGCCGCCGCGAGGGTCAACTTACGAATACAAACTTCTCTGCGAGTATGAATATCTCACTTACAAGTTATCATGATTTTATCACACATAATAAACACTTAATATTCAATACTATTGATAATAATTGCAATTATTAATAGATTAACAACAGAACAACTACAACTAAATATAACCTATGACTAAGGAGTCTCTCCTCTCGTCCCTTTCTCAAGCGACTTAAACACCATGGCGTAACCTACGGTTTACGTGAAAGTAAGCAATAATCAAGATAATATGATTATTATACTCCCAATAAAGTATATATATAAGTTAACACGACACTAGTTTCTCTCGAGCCCTTGACCACATGCAATCGATAATTATACTTATTCTTTATAACATAAGAACGAAATTTCAAAATACGGTATAAAACCTCCTTTCTTCCAACAATCAAGATTGGATCTGCGTTCCGATTGAAGCCTGATTGGTTCATGGTCTACAGCATTCATGTCCGGCGCTTGACTCCATTACGACGAGCGTCGATTTCCACACCGCACACAAACAACACACACAAAACAAGGAATACAGTTTCCTATACTGAAATCCTTTCCAAAATTACTGTGCAGAAGTGTGCGTGCTATGTACAAGTGATGCGTGCACATTAACCTCGCACCAAATAACCCTATTATCACACTCACTACACACACGCCAGATAGCACTTACTCTAGCACGTACTACACTCACAATATTTGAATACCTCAACTGTAATGCGCATCAATTTTATGAATGCCTCAACTATTGTACTTCAGCATTTGAGTCATCTCATTGATGACCATCTTTGTCTAACCCCTAGATCATAATGCGCCACCAGGCCGCAGCATGAATCCTCACCGCGTGAAGGCCACGAATCCACGCACTACACCCCGCAGGTGAGTGATTCACCAACCGCGTCCCACTACGCCCGACACCGCTGAGTTGCGCCCAGCAAGCGCCATTAATCCCCGCGTACCCAGCCCGAGCGCTATATGCGAGCCCGCAGGTCAGCAATATTAATTCCCGCATGACGAATATGAAATAATATTAAGAATAAATATACTATGAGTCATTCATTTTATTTCATATTTTTATAAACATATTATTAATAAAACATTTCGCGAACCTTAAAACTGTAATCTATATACAGACCTATTATTATATTTAACACTTAATTAATATATTTATATTGAACATATATTTTTCTTATATATATTTTTACTTAATACTTTTTTATATTTTATAGAATTTTAAAATTGTTATGTAAGAAGAAAAAGCCAGAGTGTATGATATAATGCATTTTATTTTACAACAATTGTACGAAATTTTACTAAAAACATATTCTTTACAGACCTTAAGCAGTAAATCAATAGAGTGTTACCTAGCAACAAATGGATTAGTATGCGTTTGTTTACTGCTTACTGCTTAACTCATGTTTTACTGCTTTAACTCATAGTTTTACTGCTTTACTGCTTGTTATGTTATACATACCTAAAGCAGTAAATCAGAAATCAATAGAGGTGTTACCTAGCAACAAAGGCTTAGTAGCTTTTGTTACTCTTTACTGTTTTACTCAGTTTCTACGCTTTAACTCATGTGTTAACTGCTTTAACTCATATGTATTACTACGCATAACTATATTGATTTATTGAAATTTTTAATTTATGAAAGCGAGTAAATCAGGTAAATCAATAGAGGTGTACCTAGTAGACAAAGATAGTATGCTTTTTTTCTACTGCTTTACTGCTTTAACTCATGTTACTGCTTTAACATGTTTTACTGCTTTAAACTCATATGTTTTACAGCTTTAACTCGTTTTCCTGCTTTAACTCAAGTTTTACTGATTTAAATTTATATTAATTAAACATTTAAACTTAAAGCATGTAAATCAGTAAATCAATAGATGTGTTGCCTACCAAAAAGATTAGTATGCTTTTGTTTTACTACTTTACTGCTTAACTCTTGTTTTACTGCTTTAATCTAGTTTTACTGCTTTAACTCATATGCTATACTGCTTTAACTCATAGCTTACTGCTTAAGTCATATAATTTATAACATTATTTTTATACTTTCTATTTTTATATTATTTATTATTATTAGTTATTATTATTTTTATTATTTTATTTTTATTTTTATTTATTATTATTTTATTTTATTTTATTATTATTATTTTTATAATTTATTTTATTTTTATTTTTCAATTATTACTTAGTGTTATTTACTCATGCCTATTATTATTATATTTATGACTTACACACACACATTACACACACACACATACACAACGCACACCACACAACACACATACACACACGCACACACACACACATACACACACACACACTTCACACATACGCACACACACACATACACACTATCGCGCGCCGATGTTTAAACCAGATCATAATTACTATTTCTGTGTCTATTAAAAATAATTTATAAAAACATTAGTTTAAATTAAAACACAA
Organism: Trachelipus rathkii; assembly: GCA_015478945.1. Taxonomy (NCBI): domain Eukaryota; kingdom Metazoa; phylum Arthropoda; class Malacostraca; order Isopoda; family Trachelipodidae; genus Trachelipus; species Trachelipus rathkii. The sequence continues at coordinate 16,993 of JABUQX010016035.1, read as the reverse complement.
GTATCACATGAGAGTAATTAATACACATAAAGCACACAAATTATAAACATAGAGCAATATTTATCATAAAGTTGTATACTAAAACTTACAAATAATAATCAATAAGCATTTGATAAAGAAATTTGTGAATTATTATTCATGATGATTACTTCTGTCAGTAAAATGACTATCGAGATATGAGAGAAAATTTTACTATAATTTGCTAGATAGACAGTACAATATTACTATAAAACACCATTATATATGTCACGTACCTTAAAGCACAAAAAAAAATCAGTAATCAATAAGGCATGCCCCTCAAGACCCTCTACACCCTAAAGCTTACTAACATGCTACGTTATGCTTCATAAATTGGATTCTCACAGACTCACTTGTACGAAATCATCACTGTTATCTCATGTTATATATAGTTTATTACATATATAGTCAACCAAATAAGCCTTCTCTGCCTAACATTACATTATCATATATCTAAATTCTAATGTTATTAGAAATCTGATAACCACATATTCACATCTACACTCATCTCTCTCTACAATTCTTCCGCTCCTCAGCGCTTACTACTTAACAACTTCTACAGTTCTATACAATATATATCGGACTTCTCTACTTATCTATTTATTACTTATGCTATCCTGACAACTCCTCACCCACGAAGCATACACAACAAATCCCTCTCCTCTTATCAGATTTTACGCAATATCCTAACTCTTTCTCTCCCTTCGTACTATATATTGCTTGCTGATCTTCATTACTTAGATCCTTATTCTTATCTCCTCTATAATTTACGTATTTCAATCTCTTTCGTCTTTCTCTTCGCTACTCCTCGTCGGCTGACTTCTATCTCTAACCCCAACAGGTTCCTAACTTTACTTATCTTCTTCCTACTCTACCATCTCGACCCTCTTCTCGTCACATAATGTCTCGCTCTCTCTCTCTCTCTTCTCTCTCAAATGACAATAACTACGTTAGGCCAAAATTTTGAGATAGCCTTGCATCTCGGAGTACTAATTTTAAGTTACTAAATACTCAAGTGATCATAAAAGATAAAATCCAGTTATACGACAAGAATCATTGTTTAATTATGATTTATTATTTTATAAAATATATTCTCAAACATAAAAACATGCATGTAATCATAAAGTAAAATTCACTTAAACATTTTGTTTTACATAATCACATGACCATCTTTTAGGTAGATTTATGATCTATTAATTTGATTGCATTCAATTTGGACTCACACTCAACGACAGATAAGATTTGAGAGTTCATGACCTCGTATCATATTCCATTGTTATATCTATATTCAAGATTGCGGTGTATAGAAGAACACTTTATATCAACATTTATCTGGAGAAAAAATTGCACTAAGAAATATGAAAAATGTAAAAAGTTTTTATTTGAATCTCTGAGTTAAAGCTTTCTAACTTTACCGAAGAAGTAAGTATTTATTATATCTTATCCCAATTATACACACAAAACTATTCTATTTTATAAAAATCAGAATGTCTAATTATATCGATTAAGCACCACCGCTAACTCACAAAGAATTAATATTTTCAGCTTTAGACAGTAAATGAACGCAATGTTTTAGCATTATACACACAGCAGATTTTAAATATGTGCATTAATATTAATTTATATAAATTCAACGTTCACTTTTTTCACGAGATCAAATACAACAAATCTAATGCTATTGGCACGTAGAAAGTTATGTTAAAATTATAATAATGAAGAAATAACAGTGAGAATTTTCATATAGCTTCTCAAGCACTATCACGAGCGCCGTCGTGAGCGAGTGTAATAGTCAAACGCGATAGGCCGGTACACTATCGAAAAAAGCACACGCCGACTCGAGGCGCGAAGGACAACGGACCAGCCACAACACGACCGAGTCCATATATACTAAATAATTAACTATAGAAAATGTGATATTTTAAATAAAATATAATAGTATCATACATAAAAGAAACTACATGTCTGTATATTTTAAACAGGCGGGTAATAATATAATAGATATATATAATATATATAATTAATAATAGATGAGTGTATGTATAGTGTGTGTAGTAGGAGATGACGTATTTATAAGTGGTGGTTGTTAGTATGTGAGTGTTGACGCTGTAGTGTGAATGAGTGTATGTGTGATATGAGATGATGTGTGGTGTTAAATAATTAAATAAACAAATAGCATGAAAGTAAATTTATTATAAGTTAATTAATAATGAATAATTTACCAAAATAAAAAATAAAATAAATATATTTTATTTTTTCAAAATATAGCTACGAATAAAAATAATAATAAAAATAAAAAGAAAAATAATAAAGAAAAATAATATATGAATAATAATATAATTTTTGCTTCATAATAAAAATAAAAAGATAATTTTTTAACTCAATTAATGTTAATAAATATATTATGAGAGTTAAAGCAAGTAAAGACATATGAATATTAAAACAAGTATATATTAAAAGCATATAATAGCATATATTATAATAAGATAAAGCACTAGAGGTTGAGGACTCCTAACATAAGGAGATAAAAGCTAAGTTGAATAAGAGTTAACAAGATGTAGTAAAAGCAGTAAAGCAGTGAGTGATGTTAAAATAGAGAGAGAGGCATACTATAATCCGCTTTTATGGCCATATAGGTATATCAAGTCATGAATGATTTATCTAGACCCAATAAACTTGCAATTTTAGTTACCACTGAATATAAATAATTAAGTAAGAAAAAAAGTAACTAGCAGTATAAAAAGCATGAGCGCGTCCATAAGACGAATAATCTATGAATCTCTAACTAGCAATTGTAGAAAAATAACCAACGATAGTAAAGCGAGTAAATAATATGATTAAGCCAATGTTAAATGTTCAAGAGCCTTAGGCAGTTAAAAACATTAAGTAAAGTAGTTATAAATCCACATGAGTAAACAAATAGACATACTAATCCCTTTTTATTACTATATAGATAACTACTCTATGATTTATACTGAATTTACTGAGCTTTTAATGAGTATGTAATTAGTATATAAATATATATGATATTAAAGCTAAGTAAATTGATATATTGATTTAATATGTATAGTCAAAAACGAAGAAGATTATAATAGTTTATTTTAGAATGAACTGAGAAAATAACATTATGATAAGACTATGTCCGAGACATTTAAACATTATTTATCACATACAATAATAGAAGTAATAGTATGATATTCAATTAACTATATAGTTATAGTACCAAAAGGCACTAGTTGAATTGTCGTACTACTACACACAATAATTACAAACTCTAATGCTATATAATATATATATAAATCTATATCCTATTAAAATAAAGAATATCAAGAACGTCTAAAAAATCGTTGAATCTCACGGCAAAAACTTAATTATTCTTATGAAAATCAAAAAAAAACACACACGACACACAGAAATACAGTTCTTCAAATCTAAAAATCTAAATTGTGAAATTTTTATTTTATAATGGCTCTAACAAAAAGCGTGATATCTCAGAATGCTGAGAGATAATGAATTAAATGACTTCAAATCATTCTATACGTAGAATTATAGCAATCCATCAATGATTTTAGGAGAGTACAAGAGCAAATGCTGCACTTTTATACGAATGTCAAAATTGGATCTTCTCGAGAAGTAATAAGTCTATTCCTGATAAACGAACCAAGATAAAAGTACTTATAAACATCTGACATAAATTTAGCAAATGAATTCATATCGCCCTCACACCCGTAACTAAAACTTTATGACAGGAAGATAACAAGGACTATATGAACATCACTCGTCACATCATAATCACTAGATAATATAGTATTAGTGTTTATATAAGTAGGATAAAATTCCATCCACTCACAAAATATAAATAATATATTCAATCAGATAAACACGTATCTTGACTAGCAAAAATTCTATTATAATATTATATATATTATTTTTATTTTATTATTAAATATATATATAGAGAAATGAGAAATATTTGTCATAAATGAATATTATATATTCAATTAGAAAGAAGGAAAATCATATATGCAACTGAATAATAACAATAAATATTTATAGTTGGCCACACACTAATCTATTGAGTGTACGATCCAGCAGAGTCTAGATGTCTTCCTCAGAATACTGAAAGATATTACTTGATTATTAAAAGCTAAGGAAATAGTTCTTAGTGAACTAGGACTTATATGAATGAATAAAGATTACTAATCGAGAAAAAACTGAACGTAGAAGTATCGTATAGAGTCAAAATAAGTAAAATTCAAGCAGTTTTACACAATAAGCAATCCTCCTATCACTTGTATGGTAATATATATTACTTAGATATCAGTATTGAAGTTATATATAAAAAAATATATAATATATAATTATATATATAAGATAATAATATTAATACATATATAGTTAGTATAAAAATATATGATAGCAAAAAATAATTTAGCATAATTTCTTCTAGCCACGAGTAGAGCTTGAAAATAAAATAAAATGACAAATATATAACAATGAAAAAAAAACTTTTTAATACCTTAAAATCCTCTAGAAATAATATACATTATTATGTTAGAATATAACCATAAGGCATTAGATGAAATAAAAAAAATAATCTAACCTAAGATAAAATAATAATATATCAATAATATTTAAGTCACACAAGATATATATAAAAAAAGGAATTATTACTATATATATAATCTATATATATATACTATATAACTAAAATACCTATATAAATAGGTATATATATTTCCCCAATGGATGAGTCTTCATTAACATCACAAAAATTTCACAAAAACACACCAATTATCTCACTATCTCATAAAAAACTACCACAACTATGCTACAGGTAAGTATAAAAAATACATGCGTATGAAATGAACTACTCCTATTATGTGAGAGCTCGCTAAAATGTAATAATAAATAGAGAATAAATTAAAAAAAAGTATATATAAAAAAAAAATAAAAAACTCAATTAAGAATCTACTATATAATATATTGCTTGTATTTTTATGATTGTTCACTGACACACGAATAAAAGCCCGAATAGCGGCGTATATTTATCGACAATCGGAGAGCATAAGTATCTTTAGTTGTTTATCTATCTCGGCGCGGAAAAATACTTACTGTTGTTATACTGAGAGTCCTAACACCTCACTCTCCGGGGAGGTCTCCGGAACCCCCGCTCTGGTATTATCAGAGTTCAGCTGGCAAGGCGGGCGCCAGCTCCTCAAAATACAAGAGAGAATTGATATGTGTATAAAAAATTACTGCGCCAAGACCCCTAAGAAATTTCCCACGCAGAACCAGGCTCACTCTTATAATTAACTCTATCTATTTTCTTTTATTTATATCTCTTTACTATATAAAAAATATATAAAGACACGAGAGAGACCCTTCTCTCTTACAGAAAATATATAGATACCAAATAATTTCACTTTATTTATATACCTTATTTTTATATTACACTATTACATCAACACAAAAAAAATTTTACCAAGATTCCAAAAAGTATAGGATAAGAGGACATGTAACCTTAAAGTAAGAAAAATTTTCTCACGATTTTTTTTTTTCGTTTTTGTCAAAATTTTTTAAATGAATTAAAAGCGTATTTCAGCACTAAAAATTAGTTAAAACAATTCCCAACCAAGTTAATATTTCTAAGTCACCAAAGTTGGGCTTTATTTTGAACAGAAGATCATCCTAAAATTAAAAAAATTTAGATATTCAACTACTTATCTACAAATTACAAATTTATCCCATATATCTTATAACTACGAATATAAAATAAATTCATATATATAAATATAATAATATACTTATAAACTTACCGAACAAATATAATTAAAGTATATATACAAATAGAGAAATATAAATTATGGACACGAAAACAGCGATATAGTATCGTAAATGAAATTTGTTTTCTAATATTTATTATTATATTATACAAGGTAATATTTTCCAAATTAGTTTATTTTTAATTATAATATTATTAAACACTTTAAGGTAAACGCATTAAACTCTAAAATTGAAGAATTAGCGCGTATACTATATTGTCACAAAAAGAAAGCAAAAACCTGATGTATGAGAAGCACTAGACAAAAAGAGGGGAATCATACAAAAGTATTAACTTATATCTACAAAAAACAACCTAATTTGCTAAACTGCTGCTTCAAAATGACTAAGTCCATGTACAAACTAATCTATATAAACAGTTAAATAAGATCCGTTTGCTGAGTATTTACACCTATGAATATGTTTGCCCTTTTTACCAGCAACGCTCGGGACGCTAGGCCCGATGCTTCCTGTATGGAGACACGGAAAATAAGAACCGCCGCTTATAAATTATCTCTCAGGGCGTATTACTTTCACAACACATGTATATAATTCTATCTCATAAGATGCATTCTACTGTGAGCGACTTCGTCATATTTTAATTTAGTGCATCTGGCCAATACTTCTTCAGTAGATTCTATATCTAGCAAGGCCCAGTCATAATCCTATAGCAGGTAAGGTAAACCAAGAAAGGTAGGTACTTTAATCATAATAAATATATGATTAAATATAAAAATAATAAATATATATATAATATATATATATAAATAATATATATATAATATATATATAATATTATATTATATATTAATATATATAATAATAATATATATAAAATTATAAATAATAATATAATAGAATAATTTTGGTATTTGGCAAATTCACAGACAAAAAAAACATAAATAAATTAAACAATTCAACGATAAGTTACTTATTAAATAATAAAATAAGGCTGCAAAGGAGCTTAATACTATTTTCATTCTTTATCAAAAATAATTTAATTGAGTCTCATATAAAATTCAATAAAAATAATTCAAATAATAATTTTATCTTATAAAATTCTTAATACCTTAATAATTAAAAAATAAAATTAATACAAGGTAAAATGGTCGTTTCCATATCTCAAAAACTCTATATTTAACTAACAAATAGATATATAGAAAAATAATAAAAATATTTCTAGAAACAAAATTTGAAACAAAAAAAAATTATAAAAATAAAATTATATATATATATATATATATATATATATTTATATATATATATATATATATATAATAATATATATATAATATATTATTATATTATAAGCACGTCTCTCAGGGTAGCAGCTTAATTTTTAGAGAGAGAAGTGAGGAGAAGAGGTTATGGAAGAATAGAATTAATATTAAAAAATAAGATATTAAGAAATACAGAAATCAGTAAAATGAAAAGAAGAGAGAATAGACGTAAAGATGCGAAAGAAATAAAAAGAAGTATAAGATAACATCATGAGCTCAGAAGAAGTAATGAGGAGAAACTGCAATAGATGCAATAAAAAAGAAGAACAAATGAAGAAAAATAAAGAAGGATAAACATGCTACTACTACTACACTACTACACTACTACTAATAATAATAATGAAAGAAATTAAGAGTAGAAATATTGAGAAGATAATCACCTATAGCACACCCACACAAGAAGACAATTAATTCATATATCCAAAATACACAACTTTATAATATATGAGCACGTGAGAAATATGAAATATGAAAAAAAGAAAAAATTTTAATTATTTAAATTACTAAGTAAAAAAAATGCTTATCGATAAAACGGTATGTTTAGAAATTTAATTATCTATGATTAGATGAGACTTTAATGTATTAAAAATAATATTAAAAAAAATAATTATAAAATAAAATAATTCAACTTCTTTAATAAGGGACAGTTTCACAATGATAACCAATAAATAATATATGCGAGTCACTGAACAAAGAGAGAGGTGCGCCCATATACTAATAAATAGAATATATGTGTACAAATTAAGTCTTATTAGATCACATTTTAGAAGTATATATATAAAATTAAATTATTCATAAAATTAATAATTATACCTTTAAGTAGATAAATCGTATAAATTATAAAATAACAGTTATAAATATATTTATATGAATAATAATTCTTAAATCCAATAACAAACAACTCATTGAGTTGAAACTTCGAGAGAAGAATTACGAGCAATTAAAATAATATAATAATAATAATTAAATAATTAAATTAATATATAATTAAATAAATAATTATATAAATAATAATAAGTGAAAACATAAATAAAAATTAACTAAATAATATAACATAAAATAATAAAAGTATATATCAAATAGTTATAACTATGAAACTTATATATAAAATAATAATTACCACCTAAATCAAACGTTATAGAGTTAATCATACACTATATAGATAAATATAAGAGGAAAAGAGTTGAGGAGAACTCTGCGTCGATATTATAATTCTCTCTTAGATGTTTTGTAGAGTATAGAGTCTCGCACGATATGACAGACTAAAAATATTCGCGAAAATATCTAACTATAGCAGGAAGTATGTCGGACGCGAAAGTATATTATTAACTTGTGACTTGCAGGAATATCTCTCACACAAAACCGTGAGAGAAAGAGAATGCCGATGCATAATGTATATTCATAACTTCTGCACCAACAGCTTGATATTATTTATGTAATTGATTGAAAACAAGTATTATAAGAGTAATAATAAGAATCATTCGCGTATCACGATATAGTAACTAGTAAAACCGTATATCCTTAAAATAGATATAAGAAATTGTTATTATCGAGCGATTATAAGACAAAATGACTATTAATAAACACAGAGAAAACGGCTTAATAAATAATGGTTTATTTAAAAAATATATTATAGATACTTATAATATTACAACGTTCAGGCATGACTCATAGTTCAAAAGAGGAAATATTTAAAACTTTAATTAATGAAAACTGAAATATAATTTTTCCGTTATTTTAAAAAAAAAATAAAAAAACTTTTTAGTAAAAATTATTATACGGTATAATGTAACTAGTACAGGCAGTTCATCGTTCTAAGAGGAATTGTATTAAAAATTTTATAGGAAGATAAAAAATGATAATTAATTTACTTTTCATGTAGTTATATCACTTAAATATTTTAACTTAATATATATATACTAATAAAATATTTATCCTAATCTAAAATTTTAAAGTTAATAAAGTATATGTCATAAACTAAACATTCTATTTCGATCAAATCAACATTTATATAAAAAATTATTTAGTAACTAAGAAATTAAATGAATTTTACATAATTGTAAAAATGGGAAAGGAATATATAACGGTATCGAGTAACCAGTAGACACTGAAGCCTGAAAATGACCGGATATATAAATGATCACGGAGAAGTATCACTGATTATAACAAATGCTTAAGTAAGAAGTGCGCGGAAATGCCGAGATTATCCAGAGTCTAAGAGCCGTAGAAGCACACGAGAAAATTACACAAACATTTAGTCGAAAGCTTAGTACGAGACGCAGCGAGGGGCAATCCCTGAGTCGTTACACCCACTGAGAGAGATATGTTTGAATAAAGTTCGCACGGCCCAATTACAACGGTATAACTCTTAAAAATCTCGCCAGGCGCATCTCGGCTCAGACCCATCTCACTCGAAGTCGCCGTTAATGTCCAAATAACCATATGCGCCCGCGACTTTATTCCGCGCAGCCTTAAATACATCTAAAACTCAGCCTGCTCCTAGACACACACCCTTACTATATGCCATGGCACCCGTCTCAGTCATAGAATGTGAAGATAGTATAGTGAATGGTTGTAGAGAGTCGCGTTTCTGTAAGCTTTTCTCTGTTGATATTATAGAAGTGCAGAATTCTTTCAATCAATTTATAATTGTACCGAGCTTGAGAAAATACAACACTGCACATAAACTGCAAAATAAATACTTAAAAAAGTAAGCATCTTATCACGATTCAGTCAACACAATAGATGTTTCCTGAAAATGAGGCTTTTACGAACAGTTTAATGCCTATTTAAATATAAATAGCTTATTAAAATCACTATTATATAATTCATAATATATATATAATAGATTATAATATATATATATATATATATATATATAGATATATTAAATATAAATTATATATTTAATAATATACGAATATATATTATTATATATATATAATTAAATATTAATATATATATATAAAATATATATACAGATATATATATGATTAATAAATAAAATATATATATAATAATTTATAATATATATTATATTAATATATATAATATATTATAATATATATATAATATATATATATTAATATTATTTATAATTATTTTTATTTATATAATATAATTCCTAGTGTTTAACAAAATAAATTAATGGAATAAAAAAACTTACTATCTAACAATATATAAATACTCGCGAATTAATTTATTACATTAAATTATAGGCTTCTTTATATTTCAACGTATCAGAAAAAAAACACATAACACTCAATAGTAAAGAAGCGAATAAAATTTAATCCCTATATCCACATCTTAATGTATCAATAACTATCAACAAAATCTGATCATACAATATCCTCTTTATAACCTAGTAGAGCCACACACAACCACATATAGTCATAATTCTTTAAGCGCTATTATAGGAATTTAGAGAGAGGAGTCAGATAGGTCTATCAACAACAAAGTGCACGTCCGTATGACACTTATTAGTTAGTTGTTAGTCATCATCTATACCGGCGAAATAGGACTGCAATCTTCCAGTATTTCATTTGATAGATTCTACTTGTAAGCAGGCATCATTGCAAATGAATCTTGGCTATACAACTACAAATCTCACTTTGGCACTCACCTGGCAACTCGATAGTACAATTATCTATAATAGAAAAATACAACCGATATAAGAAGACAAATCACGTCAGATACTCCTTACGGTAATACTTTAGGTAGAAAACCAAATACAAATTATATATTTCATCTAATCTTATTAAGATGTTCTTACTTACATGATGACGAAATCGTCAATTAAATAAAATGAATCAAGAATACAATATACAACATTCACGAAGCGCACACCTAAGTAACGTACGAGCAAAGATGAAGTTTCATCTTTACCAATGCTGATACAAAATGAGATAGGCTACTATCACATCAAAGTTGAGCTATATAAAGAGAATAACCATCAAAAGTATATATAATGTGTCAATCAAAGAGTAGATATTTAATAATTTTGGTTGGCAATTCTTAAAGTACAAAACAGAATATGCTAGTTAGATTTATTAATTTTGGTTGATTTTACTATATATGTTGTAGGTAATACTATATATATATATGACAATACGGGGTTTCAACTCGAAACTAGAAATGACTACCTTCAAACTTGACTGTTGCAGTTTGGTTTTAAAAAGATATATTTTAATTTTATGTCAATGCATATAACATTATTAGTGTAAGTGCTGTAAAGTGAAAGTTAAGTGGTTTATGTCTATGTGTATCTTGGTGAAGTCGTTCCGTCTGTAATATTATAGTTTAAATACTGTTTCAAAACATTAATATCGCTTCCTGCCAAAAACAAACACTCGAGTATCCTTATCACAATGAAAATGATACTTCTATGCGTTTAATAAACAAAGAGTCGCATCTCTGATATTCTAATTTAAATGCAATCCATTAGAAAACTATTATAATATACTATATAAATAGTGGTGTATGTGTTATGTGAGAATATTTATAAACGTATGTTATATGAATGGTAATGCAAGTGTACTTTAATGGTGAGTTAGATGTAGTTGTATAAGTGTCATAGTAGAATTTGAGAGTTAAAAGAGTCATAGTGTAGGTGTATATAAGCTGACATAGTGAGAGTATTAAGTGCCATAGTCAATGTCAAGTGAGTATATAAAAGAAGTGTATCTAATGGGTAAATGAAGTGTTACTCAATGGGTGAGTGTTAGTTAATGATATATTATAATCGGTTTCATATATTGAAATTGTGATATATAAATAGTGTCATTGTGTAAGTGTCTTAATGATAAAGTGTGTGTAGTGTGTGTTAATAGATGTATAAAGTAGTCACCCAACTAGTAGAGTGTGCGTTAGAGTATGATATAAGTGAGTGTTAGTATAAGTGTTGATTTACATAATTAGATATATGTTATGTGAGTAGTGTGTTATAGTTATGATGATGTGTGTGTGCTGAGTAACACGCAGGAAGGAAATAAGTAGACAGATCAAAACAAGGTCAAGTAATATACTAATATGACCTACATATCTAAGGACAGTCATATACCAACCACACTAAATAGGCAAGGTGACAGGTATACCTATCACACAATAGTAAAGCTCAAAGTAATAAATCATACCTACTAATTACCTCATCCATAATGATCACTTAAATTATAATAATGGTCTTATATATTATCAAGAGCCATATATGATACCGTAACAAGCCGATAATATTCAATGATAGTCAAAACCACGAATAAATATCTATACGGTCAAAACATCAAAAAAGGAGGGCAAGCCACCATATATGGGAGCCAAAATTATATAGTAGTGAGCGGACAAAATATGGTAACCCATTAGGTAAAGACCAAAGGTATGATATACCAGATAAAATTATAGAGGTATGGCGGACACGTTTACACGGTTTGCTGCGCAACCTTTGTGTGACAAACCCTATCTTCGAAGGTTGCATAAAATTAGAGTTGTTGTCACCAAAAAAAATTAGGATTTGCCCTAAAAAATTAGAACACCCTAGTAGAAACACTAAAAGGGATTTGCCGAATAAATATGGGTTCTCAAAATTAGGTACAAAGGCCAAAAAAAAATCACATGGAAGCTGATATAAAAATGAGAAGGGGTCAATGTCAAAAAAGTCAAGGTCAGATATATGGTTAATAGATATAGAATTAACCACACTTCATTTTCACTTTAATCTTAATGACACTGAAGAGCTCTTTTCAGATCAATAATAATTTAAAGGCAAAAAGGTCAGTCAAGGACACTACCAACAATATTGCTCTCCTACTACTCACGGGTTCAACTAAAACAGAATATTTTGCTATTACGGAAGAGGTAAATTGGGGCTTTATAGGTCTTGTTATATATATATTCACGAATATATAAAACATCTTTTAGAATATATTGAAAAGTTTTTCTTGTTTGATTAGTAGTGCCCTTCCTTTAGACAAGTTTTCTTAACTACTATTCAAACGGTAATTTTTAATTATCGATATTTATATGAAAAATAGCAATAATACATGATATTTTTGAAAGTATCACAACGGTATATTCAACACCAAAGATTTGGGCTCAAAATTATGGTAAATGAGTATTTTATTACTATAGTAGGCGAGTCTCGATGAAAGAAATTTATTATAATGTCTTTTTATGATAGGCTAAATAGACAATATATTACAAAAATTTCCAGATTAACAATCATAATGTTCAGCAATCTGACAAAAAATTCGTAGCGAGTTAATAACTTCGATGAACATCCATAAGTTTAGACATATGCGAAATTTGCTCTGACAACAGTAATATAATACAAATACACACCACATCTGCATATTATACCACAGACTACGTCCATTATATACCCCTACACTTCTCCCGCAACAAAAAGTCAAAATATTAAACACTTGTCCAGATAGAACTGAGAGAAGAGCACAAGTCCATATCTCGTAACTGTATAAACCGAAAGTATATGATCACCTCGAGAAACTAGTCTCTACTGTAAGTCGTCTTGAAATCTATTGCCTTTCTAATAAATCAGAAGTTTACATACTATATGAAGATCAGAGCCAAAACTTGGCTGGCGGGGTGCTAGTGGAAATGTTTTACCATAGATCTTCATACTCACTTATCAAAACTTCACTATAATAGAGTTCCACAGAAATTTCATCATCGAAACAGTCAATTTTTCACAAATCACTAAAAAACCTTATAATACTTAAGATAAGATTGATTCTTTAGCCAGAAATAAATCCAGCACTAAGTGTTAATCGGCGACATTAGGAGTATACACTTAAAATATATTTTATGCGAATCCGTGAACAATCAATGTTATTTAATGAAGATAATTCCACACAAATTGATAAGTTTAATTTGGAAATCATCTAAAGATATCCAGACTGAGCATTATTCTGATATCCTTAAAATTATAGTTTCACTGATTCAATTCCTAAGCATCAGCAATTCCTATTCGCAGTTAATATCTAAGCCATTATTACAATAAAATATCTGCTCCATGCAGACTATCACTTAATAAACTACATAAAGAAGTTATCGATATAACGTGGTGTGCCACTACCATAAAAATATAGTGTGATTATGTCGGCTTACAATAACCTGTGATGAATTATTTCATCAATGCTATTATTTCTGAAATTGCTTCACTATCTGATAGTAGTCTAGGTCACAGGACCGAAATGTACAATGCGCGGAGGAGCACTCCTTTCACACCTTAATGATGATTTATAGCTAAGATTTGAAGCGCAAATGTCATCGGACTTATTCATTGAGGATTTATCTTGCTATATTCACGATAAGTATGTATGTAACGAGTAAAAGTCGAAACAGGAAATTAGCCCTGCACTTCACTATTGCCACTCGATTGATTATAGGAAGGTAAACAAAACAATACACGTTTATAACACAAAATACGAACCCTAATGAGCTATTTGAATAATGATAAATACCAGAGAAGAAAAAGTTTATATTAAGCCACTCAAATTCAGAAATTTACTTTTAAGATGTTTTGCATCTGCAGAGAAGTCATAATTTATCGTTGAGCGTATTCCAGCACATTACGTTTATAATAAAATCCAACTATTTATTGAATCTTGTCAGTCATTTGTAAACAAGCTTATTCCTAACACATTACCAGCAATATGTCAATTACCAAGTACAACATTATTCTGTAGTGTATCGTGCGAGTAATGAAGCAAAAAAAGCTGGCAAAATATGGTCAAGTTGAGTAAAAAGTACTTCAATCAGTATTAAAACTATATGAAACTAGCATATAGCGGAATGCAGCACTCTACAAATATATCTTGTTCAATACTATTCTCCCTTATATATCATTCACAATTACCGCTTTTCTAATGTCATAGAGTGATCTGTGCTTACTCTTTAGCTTCTAATAATGCTGAATAACAAGGAAAAGAAAAGTAGTAGATAATGAGAAAAATAAACAGAAATCTTAAACTCATCTGCTAATAACAATATACTAAAAAATATATTATATGATAACCAATTTTTGTTAAATGATATATAATTAAATAAATAGGTTGTACTGATAATAAGTAACTTATTGGCATTATCTACAAATATAATAAGTTTTAATCGTAGATATAAGAAATCACAAATATAATAATTATAACTAACTAATGATGATACTCCATGTTATATATAACTAAAGCAAGACAGAATTTATATTTAATGAAAAATATTTCAAATTATTCGCAAATAAAAATATACACCATAAAAGAGATCAACGTATTGAAAAATTTTTTATGATAAGCTATACGTATAATAATCAAAAATATATTCAACTTATGTTGAATAATATAATAGTTAAGATAATATGAAAATAATTATAATACAATATATACTTATATAATTAATATATATATATAAATATTATATTAATAATAAATATATAATATATATATATTAATATATATATAATGTATATTATATATATATATATATAATATATATTAATAATATATATATAGATATATATATATTAATATATATAATAATATATATATAATATAAATATAATGATAGGTAAACTACTTAATTAATTATTTGAGTATTATAAGATTACCCTGTTTATAAGTTAAGGGTTATCTAGTAGACCACTAGATGGGTGATAACTGTGAAATTGAGGTAATGAGACGTTTCAATATCACCACGGGTAAGTGAAATATTACTACTTAAAGAATGAGATAAAGCCCCCGCGACACCTCAAATAAACCAAAGAGCGGGTATGAATCCTGAGATAGAGACAAATTTCCACCTACTAGATAGGGGTATAGGGATTAAGCCCCCCGTAGTCCACATAGACCGAAAGAAACCCCGACTCCTGACACGTACTAGACCACATTGATATATAATGAAGTATAAAATCTATTAATGGATAATTAACCCACATAAAAATAACTAAATAATATTTAAAAACAATAAAATAATGATATTTTGGAACTATAATAATTATTAGCTAACACAAATAATAAATTATTCAACGCTATAAATATTCTTACAAAACCATTCAGGACATTATGATAAGACGTAATTAATTATATATTAAATATATAATATCACAGTAATTCACATAACTCACGTCTGCGAAGTTTTGAAAGATGAGTGGAAAAAAACATTGAAAAAACACTTAACATCAATGTTCCATGTTTTAAATGAGAAAGTTCATTCAAGGTGAAGCTCAGACGTGTAGCTTTAAAGAGAGAGAGAAGATTAAATATAAGTGGAAACAGATGAGCAAGGAGTCACAGAGAACACAGAAGTTAATACTGTAGGATAAGGAAGAGTATACCACAACGAACAAAGTCTGGGTAGGTACGCACAATAACTAACGCAAATATTCGTGACAGAATAGAAGAAGTCTAATATAGTAATCTCTATCGTGACCATACGTTAAAGTACACGCGCACAATCTGCGTACGTCATCGAGCGAGAGAACGCACGCCAATGAAGAGGTCTCATAGCACCGTCTGGCAACCTATCGACACTCGATCACCCCGCTTATCTAAGGTTAACCATATTAGATAACAAAAAAGAACAGACACGCAAACCTCACCTCGTAATCGCAGAAATGCGATATTTCACAAATAGTATATATCATGAGGTAGTAGGAGACAGATTTTATTAAGTCGTACTTTAAGCTTTGATCAATCACCTATCCAATATAAAGGGTTGGAGCACGAATAGCCCCCCTCACCAAATAGTATTAGTAAGAACTAAGTACTTCACCATTACTAAGTCACGAATATAAGGACCCTTATATTAATAACAAGAAGATAGCTGTATGCAGAAGGAAAAAATATACCCACATACACTGAACAGATAATCCATGA
>JABUQX010016034.1:0-30319 GCA_015478945.1 Trachelipus rathkii | reverse complement strand
CATTGTGCTTCGTTCAGTTCAGTTTTGGGTGTTTAACCGTTTTCGCATTTATCGTAAACGCTTTCGCGTTTTTTCGTGCGCCGCTTCACTTATATTGTATAAATTATTCTAATTTTTAATGTTAAAAATTTTAATTTTTAGACCTGATGATGGTCCCAGTTGGTACCGAAACGTTGTCAATTTAATAAATGTTCAGATTCTTTCTCGCCATATGCTTTATCATCTCTCTCTCTCTCTCTCTCTCTCTCTCTCTCTCTATATATATATATATATATATATATATATATATATATATATATATATATATATATATATATATATATATATATATATATATATATATATATATATATATGTATATATAAAATTAATACCAGTTTAATTTTGAATGAAATAGAGAGCAATAAATTTTATTTCGTACTGCTATATTGAACTAAAAGAAAATCCGAAAGTTCTCAATAATAATAATAATAATAATAATAATAATAATAATAATAATAATAATAATAATAATAATAATAATAATAATAATAATAATAATAATAATAATAATAATAATAATAATAATAATAATAATAATTTACGATGAGCAAAATATTCTCGTCATGAACTGTGACTCCAATTAAAAAAAAATTTAATAATTATCAATTTCTTTTCTTTAAAAAAGAATCTGAAAAAGACATATGTTTGTTAAAGATGTAAGTGTTGCACGAAACTATCAATTTTCCAATTAAAATTAAGTGTGTGACTCTTTTAAATAATTAGGAAAACATTTTCTCAGTTATATATATATATATATATATATATATATATATATATATATATATATATATATATATATATATATATATATATATATATATATATATATATATATATATATATACTCCTCTGTCCCAAAAGTAAGTTTACTGAATATCCCATGAACGACTGAGTAATGTAGCTCCTCCGTGACGTATACGAGTGGGTAGCTAGTTAGCTAGGCTACATATTCATACCAGTTTCTCCTGCTTCGATATCACTGCTTGGAACTCGGTGCTTATTAAAATCCATAGAAGGGTGCTTGGAACCCCTACTGGGGCCACATGGCATTCCGCTGGGGTACTCCTGGGTTACAGGAGCAACCAACCAAAGTCAAGCAACGCCAACATGGGCACAACAACAGTTGCGACAAATTTTGCAATAATAAGACGAAGAAAAATTTCACCCGCCACAGGACACGAACCATCGCCAACAGCGTCGCCGTTAGACAATGTACAGTCTACCACTGGTCCAATCCGCCTCCCCAATAAAGAAGGCATCTCGGAACAGTTTTCAAGTCTCCTGCTTCGATAAGCAGTGCCTATTAATTGTATGCAAGTGTCGCAGCAACAATTTTGTCCCTGTAACGGAAATCAGTGGATACCCTGTATTACAAGAGTTATACACACTATAAAATATTTATATATATATATATATATATATATATATATATATATATATATATATATATATATATATATATATATATATATATATATATATATATATATATATATATATATATATATATAAATATATTTAATATATATATATATATATATATATATCGCGTATTAAGCCCTGCACGTTTAGCTATTCAAAAAAAAAAAAAATAAATAAAATAATTATCTGGGTTGTTAATTAAGGTGTATTTCTTATGTTTTAAAAACTTTGACGAAAATATATGATTCCTAATTATTTGTGTTAAGAAAATACGTTTTTATGACTTTAATTTAGAACGTTTAGATCGTAAGTGAAGAACTCTAATTTATCTGTCTTGATTGCCAACTAATTTCGGTATCAATAATTGATGGGGAACTTTCTTAGCCAATCGGTTCAATCTTTGTCTCTTGTCGGCTGACTCATAAATCATCTTCATTTTCGACACATATTTATTAAATTATTTGTTTGTTGCTTTGCCAAGCTTAATACTCAAATATAAGTTTTATTCAGTTCTATGTTTCGTATCACAAATAACGTTTATTAATCTCTCTCTCTCTCTCTCTCTCTCTCTCTCTCTCTCTCTCTCTCTCTCTCTCTATATATATATATATATATATATATATATATATATATATATATATATATATATATATATATATATATATATATATATATATATATATATATATATATATATATATATATATATATCGTCTTATATATATCGAAAGTAACATGCATGTAACAAAAAAACTATAACAGCTACAGGAAAATAAATAAAATTTTATTAATCAAGAGACATTTTTATCCATGAAATTTAAAAAAAAAATAACGCTTTTGAAAAATTTAAAATTGTTAAAAATGTTGGAAAATCTGTATGATAATGATGATCATTTTTTGAGAAGAACGAAGGAGCTCTTGGCAACTTTGAAATTCCCTCGAAGCGCTAATGTCGTTTTTTTTTTTTAAACTAAAATATATCCCAAGAGTAAACAACAAAGATGGACAGAGTCGGGGTTTCTCTGCCTAACGGGGGATGATGGGGGACTTCGTCCCCCTCGGTCCCTCAAACAAACAGAACCCCCCCAAAAGGAAATAAAAAGAAAAATTAACATTTTCTCCAGAGCATAATAATAAAAAACAATATTTGGTAACTCTTGCTCTCGCACTACTGCAGAAATGGAAGGTTAATAACAGCGTACGCTGCCAGACCTAAGATTATACTAATATTTAAAGTGTTATTAATAAATATTAGAATAAAATAAATTTTTTTTAAAGTTTCATTTATGAAATTGCTTGCTGAAATCAAAAATGCTATTTATTTTCCTGTAGCTGTTATAGTTTTATTTACATACATGATGCTTTCGGGGAGACTCTATATATATATATATATATATATATATATATATATATATATATATATATATATATATATATATATATATATATATATATATATATATATATATATATATATATATAACTCTATAGAGAGAGAGAGAGAGAGAGAGAGAGAGAGAGAGTTGTGTTTCTTATTATTATCAGGAGTGTGAATAAGAAGGATGTTTCCGAAAGACGTTAAAGATGACAAGATGGAACTTTGATTCCGGGCAATAGCTTGAACGAGAACGGACTCATTTCTCATTAATGTGGCTGAGGGGGGGATGGTCTTCAACTCCTAAGGCTTTTTCAAGTTCATCGCTAAGAATAATGGTTCTTTGCTCAGTAAGAGCTTTGAAGGTAGTGCATCGAAATAAGTAATATATTTTGAATGTGTCAGTAGTATTGCAGCCACCTGAAAGACCACATTTGGAATACGAGCTCTGAGTGTCCTTATCAGCGTAGCTGATAAGGACATGTGTTTTTGAGATAAGTTAATTGATTTTTCATTAATTATTTTACGCGCGCGCTCATGCGCATACACATACACATTATTATTATTATTATTATTATGTCGAAAAAAAATTGAATCCTTCGTAGAAGGATTCAATTTTTGAGCCGACTCCGACTCCGACTCCAGCCCCGCTTCGCGCCGCTTAGCTCCGCACCGCACCGCACCGCATCGCACCGCGCCGATTCCGTCTCATCCTCTGAAGTTTTATTATTATGTGTGTGCTATTGTGTGTGTGTGTGTGTGTGTGTGTGTTATTATTAGTAGTAGTAGTAGTAGTAGTAGTAGTAGTAGTAGTAGTAGTGTAGTAGTGGTGGTAGTAGTTAGAGTTATCGTATCGGGTTAAAATTTGGAGGGGGGTTAGATGGTGACATATCCTTGTTGTATACGAGGTTACGTCCCCGTGGGTCCCTGAAGGGGGACCCCACCCTCACTTAAAAATCAAAGTGTTCGTAATTGGCTGAAATTTGGTGAGAGGATTCAGAGTTGAGTTTCTAGAAATACTTGATATGTGAATCTGAGGAGTTGGCTCCGGCACCGGTGCTGGAGCCACTGCGGAGCCGTGTTAATAAACGTTCGTATAACAACAATGTTGGATTGTCTTTATAAGGTTATCGAGGTCGTCAGGTTCGAATATGATGGATTATAAGACCGTATAGGGTGTCTAGGATGCCCCAGAAGGGATCGCCCAAACTTTAAATGATGTAGAAAGCTGAAACTTGATATACAGCCTTTTAGGTTGTATCTTAGATGTATACAGGGTAAAATGACCGATTTGACCAAATTCAGGGACAACCCCAAATCTGAAATATTTCATAGAATGATGAAACTCAGTACAACCTTCTGAGGATGTATCTTAGATGACCCAGGGTAAAATGACTATGGATGCCCCAGATGGGGTACTCACTAAAATCTGAAATATTGACATAGAACAACGAAACTGTATACAGCCTTTTAGGTTGTATCTTAGATGTATACGGGGTAAAATGACCGATTTGACCAAATTTGGGGACCAGCCCCCAAATCTGAAATATTGGCGTAGAATGATGAAACTCGGTATACAACCTTCTGAGGATGTATCTTAGATGACCCCAGGTGTAAAATGACTGTGGGGATCCCCCAGAAGGGATCCCACCCCAAATCTGAAATATTGACATAGAACAATGAAATTTGATATACAGCCTTTTAGATTGTATCTTAGATATACGAGGGTAAAATGACCAGTTGATCAAATTTGGGGGACCCAGCCCCAAATCTGAAATATGGCGTAGAATGATGAAACTTGGTATACAACCTTCTGAGGATGTATCTTAGAAGCCCCCGGGAGTAAAATGACTGTGGGTGCCCCAGAGGGGGTTCTCACCCCAAAATCTGAAATATTGACATAGAACAACGAAACTTGACATACAGCCTTTTTAGGTTGTATCTTAGATGTATACGGGGTAAAATGACCGATTTTACCAAATTTGGGGACCAGCCCCCCAAATCTGAAATATTGACCTAGAACAGTGAGCTCATTCTCTACGCTTTCATATAAAGGTACCCTTATCGAATATGGGTTTAAATAGCGCTGCATCCCAAAGGGTGCCAGCCCCACAAAACTGAAATATTGACGTAGAACAACGAAACTTGGTATACATCTTTCTTATGATGTATCCTCGATACAGAAAAGAAAAAAATAAAAATTAAATAAATAAATAAATAAATAAAATTTCTTATTCTTTTTATGTTTATAACTTACAAATTTACGTTTTTACATACCCTAAAGCAGTAAATCAGTAAATCAAACCACCATCCAGCCAGCATCCAACCTCCCTCCTGACCCTCTGTGATCTATTGATCTATTGATTAAGGTCAAATTTTTTACTAAAATTGTAACGTTTTACATACCCTAAAGCAGTAAATCACTAAATCAAACCACCATCCAACCTCCCACCTGACCATCTGTGATCTATTGATCTATTGATTAAGGTCATATTTTTTACTAAAATTGTAACGTTTTACATACCCTAAAGCAGTAAATCACTAAATCAAACCACTATCCAACCTCCCTCCTGTCCAATTGTGATCTATTGATCTATTGATCTATTGATTAAGGTCATATTTTTTACTAAAATTTTCATGTTTTACATACCCTAAAGCAGTAAATCACTAAATCAAACCACCATCCAGCCAGCATCCAATCTCCCTCCTGACCCTCTGTGATCTATTGATCTATTGATTAAGGTCACATTTCGAGTATCATTTTGAATAAACATAACATAAAATCAAGTTCTTTATACAAACATCAATCAATATATGTTGATGTAACAAAGTTTTCACATTAATAAAGTTTACTTAGTATCATCTGAACTATGAATATAACCCACAACGACAAACTTAGCCCATCTTAGACAGGAATAAATGGTTAACGTTAACAAAGTTCCACACTTAACACCAGTAAAGTAACTAACATAACGTCCAAAAACGTAACTTATTCACACTTTCTCAAGCATGTCTCTAACATAACAATGTTAATTTTACATTAACATGGTAATATGTAACAAAAATTTACCATAACCGTGTGTAATTATCATACAGACCAAGGAGTATACTCTAACGTAACAAAGTTTTCACATTAATAAAGCTAGCATAGCATCAACTGAACTAAGAATATAATGTACAAAGGCAAACCAGACACATCTTAAGCAAGAATAAACTGCTAACCTTAACAACGTTCCACACTTAACATCAGTAAAGTAACTAACATAATAACCAAAAACGTAACTTATTCACACTTTGTCAAACATATCTCTAACATAACGATGTTAATTTACACTAACATGGTAATAATTAACTAAAATTTATCACAACAGTGGTTAATTATCATACTGATCAACGAATATACTCTAACATAACAAGGTTTCCACATCAATAAAGCTAACATGATGTAACATGAACTAAGAAAATAATGTACAAAGACAAACCTATCACAACTTGCACACGAATAAACTGTTAACATTAACAAAGTTCCACACTTAACACCAGTAAAGTAACTAACATGGTATGCAAAACGTAACCTAATCTTACTTTTTTCAAGCATATCTCTAACATAAAGATGTTAATTTACACTAACACACTAATATTTAGCAAAAATGTATCATAACCTTGTTCGATTATCATACTGATCAACAAATATATGCTAACATAACAATGTTTTCACATTAATAAAGCTAACATAGCATCATATGAACTAGGAAAATAATGTACAACGACAAACCTAACACAAATAAACTGTTAACATTAACAAAGTTCCAGACTTAACAGCAGTAAAGTAACTAACTTTACATACAAAACGTAACCTATTTATACTTTTTTCAAACATATCTCTAACATATTAACGTTAATCTTACATTGACACAGTAACATTTATCAAAAAATGTGTCATAACCATACATGAAAAATGATTTTATGCTTTAACCATTTGCATAAAGTGATGCAATACTTATTATATTTGACCCTCTGGCAGGATATACTAGCAATGTAGCAGTCGCCATTCGGTTTACGATTTAATATAAATGACACTTCGTTGGGAATAACGAAACTCCTCGTGAAGATATCAACAACAAGCGTAGAGATGCGGGGAGATGTCATCGTACCAACACAGCGAAAAATGTCTTACTGACGAAATTTGGGTGTATAAACATCCCTTAAATGTAATGAGATTCTTTCTTTCAACCAATCAGAAGAAAGTAAACAAGAATACGACGTACGAATGAACCATATCAGTTCAAAAGGGTATATATTCTCGTTCGACAACAACAACAACAACAACAATAACATAGTACAAAGATAAGTTCTTTAGATACTAACCAACGAATATATGCTAACGTAACATTGTTTCACATTAATAAAGCTAACATAGTTACCAGAACTAAGAAAATAATGTACAACGACGAATCTAACACAACTTATGCACGAATAAACTGTTAACATTAACAAAGTTCCACACTTAACACCTGTAAAGTAACTGACATTGCATACAAAACGTAACCTATTCATACTTTTACCAAACATATCTCTAACATATTAACGTTAATTTTACATTGACACAGTAATATTTAACAAAAAATTTATGTACGTTTGTTATCAGCTACAGAGCAGCGAGAGTATGCTAACGTAACAAAGTTTCCACGATTAATAAAGCTAACATAGCATAACCTGAACTAAGAATATATGATGTACAACGACAAACTAGCACCCCTTACGTGCGAATAAACCACTAACATTAACAAACTTCTGCACTTAACAGCAGTAAAGTACCTAACACATCGTGCAAACGTAACCTATTCACACTTTTTCAAGCATATCTCTAACATATCAATGCTAATTTTACATTAACATCGTAATATTTAACAAAAGTTTAGCATAAACCTGTCTAATCATCATACTGACAAAGAATATAATGCTAACGTAACAAATGTTTTACATCAACTTCGTAATATTTAACAAAAATTCATCATAACCTCGTCTAAATATCATAATCCCCAGCGAATAATTGCAAACATAACAAAGTTTTAACCAAACATAACAAAAAATAACAAAATTTTATCCTGACATAACATAAAAATAAGTTCTTTGAATAAAATATCACAGTAAACCGCAATAGTTTACTGATTTTAAAACAGTAAATCAGTAAATCAGTAAATCAAACCAACTATCCCAGCAGTCCCCTACCCATCCCATCCGCCTGTGATCTATTGAACTATTGATTCAAGTCATATTTCGAGTATCATTTTTGGATAAACATAACATAAAAATAAGTTCTTTATATACTGACCTATGAATATATGCTTAACCAACAAAGTTTCAGCATCAATAAAGCTAACATATCATAACCGTAACTAAGAATATAATGTACAAATGCAAACCTAACATACCTCGCGTATGAATAATCAGCTAACATCCTGAAAATTCCCTACTTATCAAAGGTAAAGTAGCTAACAGGTCATACAATACTCGATATGTTCCCACTTTTCGCGCATATCAGCAACAGGTAAAGCCGTATTATCTAACAAAATCCCTTAACAAAGTGACCAATCTATCAAAGATACCAACATCTTGAACTATGAATTGACACTATCTTCATCAAAGTGTCACTCGTTTCGGTATAACATCATTTGACCTATGAATAATCGTAGACATTAACACAAAATTCTAGGGCAAACCTAACATTACTCAACAAAAACTTAACCTAGACTCACGTTTCTAACACATCATCGTCAGTTAACACAGTAATATCTTACAAAAACTCATCATTTCTCTAACAAATCAGTGTTATTTTCACATTGTCATAGTAATATTTAACATAACGTACCTAACTTAAGAATAAACAGTTTTCATTAACCAAGAGTATCTAAAGCAACACATTACCTTCCAAGAGAAACTCCAGAAATGTGTTACACGATGATGTGTTAGAAACTGAGCCTAGGATAAGTTTTTGTTGAGTAGTGCTAAGGATGGGAAGCCTAACTATGTCTACGATTATTCATAGGTCAACTGATGTTATATCGAAACAGCTGTTGCCCAGATGTCAATTCACTGTTCAGATATTGGCATCTTTGATAGGTGGTATTAAGGATTTGTTAGATATACGGCTTTTTGACGCTGATATGCGCGAAAGAGGCGCTATCGAAAGCAGCTACTTTGCTGTGCCGGGATGACCAACTGATGCCATGTTTGCATTTATTCTTAGTTATGGTATGATATGTTGCTTTGTGTGCGCTTTGTTGATTAACGTATTCATGGAATCGGTATATAAAAACTATTTTGCTGTTATGTCAAAAATGACTGCTCAGCGACGAATCAGCTGGCGATCACTGAACGTGTTGGTGGTTTGTTGCCAATTTACTGTTTAAACTCAGTAAACTGTGCGGTTTCTGTGGCCCCCATGTTATGTCAAGATAAAAATTCCTGTTATTTATTATGTTTGGTCGCTGTTGAGCTACGGTAGCTAGTACTGATCGAACGAGGTATATTGAATTTTTGTTATACAGGATTGTTTTGTGCATCTCAATCTGTCCGTATGATTGAACGAGTTTATGCTAAACTTTGTTAATGTGTTAATGGCAAAAAATTGCTGTTAGAGAAATGTGAGTGGAATAGAACGTTTGCACAGCCAATGAACCAGGTACTTTTGCTGAGATTTGTTAATGTTAGTGATTTTATTGCTGTGTTGTCATATTCTTAGTTCCGGGGCGTGACCATGTTGCTTTATTATGTGAAACTTTGTTGCATTAACTTTCACTTTGCTTCTATATGATAAGCTGGGTTATGATAAATTCTTGATATTACTGTGTCAATATGTAAAATAACGTTAATGGTAAGTATGTTTGAAAAGTGTGAATGGAATTGCGTTTATGCAATGTCAGTGCCCAGCGAAGTGTGGGAGACTGTTGCTGTTAACAGTTTGTGCTTAAGTGTGTTAGGCAAATCGTTGTACATTATTTCTTGTTGGTATGCTATGTTGCTTTATTATGTGAAAACAATGTTACGATGGCACCTGATGGGTGATTTATCTAAGAACTTATCTTTATTGCTGCTGTTGTGTTATTTGTTGGTATTGTTGTCGAACGGAAATATATACCCTTTGAACTGTTATGAGCTTCATTCATTGCGTCATATTGTAATTTACTCTTCTGATTGGTTGAAAGAAAGAATCTCATTACGTTGGGGATGTTGCTACACTATTTTCTTTCGGTAAATCAGTGTTGATACCGCTTGTTCACGAGAATTTCGTTATTTAACGAGTGTCATTATAAATCGTAAGCCAGGCATTAACGTGCTAGTATATCTGCCAGAGGAATCAAATATAGTATTGCGGCACTTATGCAAATGAACCAAAGCTTGCTAAAATCATTTTTCATGCGTGGTATATTTGACCGCGATATTACTGTGTCAGCCTGAATTAGCGTTAACTATGTTGAAGTGCTGTTTGAAAAGTGTGCGTTTGTAATATTAAGCGCTGTTAAGTCTGGAACTTTTGTTATGTTAGCAATTTGTATTGTATGTTTGTCGTTGTACATTATTTTTCTAGTTCATATGATGCTATGTTGCTGCAATAATGTATTTGACTGATGTGATGTCGAACAGGCACTGACATTTTGCTAAATATGTGTTGAATCTCAAATTAGCATCTTTGCCTGTTAAGTATGAAAAAGTGAAAATTAGTACGTTTTGCATGCCATGTTGTACTACTGGTGGATGTGGAACGTTGTATGTTAACGGTTATTCGTGTGCAGGCAAAGAACTGTCTTTGTACATTATTTTCTTGGTTCATGTTAGCTGTGTGAAACCTGTTATGTTCAGTGATAGACGATCATGTGATGGTAACCTGTTATGATAAGTACAACCATGATAGTGTAAGTGCTGTCGTTATGTTGAAGGTATATTTGACAAAGGTAATGAAGATAAGCTACGTTGCAATTTATTATATTGGTGCTACTGATGTTAGAAAGTGTGGAACTTTAGGTGCTGATTTAAAATATGTCTGGTTCTTTGATATCTTAGTTCGGGCCCGATACGCTGCTGTAGCTGTGGCTTTGACCCGACCAAACATACTCACTTTGGTCTGTATGACTATTACACATTATATTATTTGTTACACCATACCATGTTAATGTAAATTGCTGTGTTAGAGACATGCTTGAAAGTGTGAGGCAAATTACGTTTTGAACTGTTATATTGATTACTTTACTGGTGTTAATGAACTTTGTTGGCACGTTAACCATTGACGTTCAGATGATACTAGGCAAACATTATGTGAAAACTTGTTACATCAACACGGGAAGGTCAATTTACTTCGTTTTATCTGTTATGTTGTAAAAATGATTTCTCCGAAATTTTACAGCAATCAATAGCTCAATAGCCACAGAGAATCAGGAAAGAATTGGACTGGCTAATGGTTGTTTAGTGTTCTGCTGCGTATGTAAACATGAAGCACAGTATATGACCTTAATCCAATAGATCAATGATCACAGAAGATCAGGAGGGAGGGTTGGATGCTGTCTGGATGGTGGTTTGATTTGGTGATTTACTACTGCGTATATAAACATGAATTACAGTAAAAATATGACATATCAATAGTTAATAGATCAATAGATCCTGGTGGACAGGAGGAGGTTGGAGAGTGGTTTGATTTAGTGATTACTGCTTTAGGGTATGTAAAAACGTTACAATTTTGTAAAAAATATGACCTTAATCAATAGATCAATAGATCCTGAATGGTCAGGTGGGAGGTTGGATGGTGGTTTGATTTGGTGATTTACTGCTTTATGAAAATTTTAGTAAAAGTTTGACCTTAATCAATAGATCAATGAGTCACAGACAGGAGGGAGGTTGGATGCTGGCTGGATGGTGGTTTGGTTACTGATTTACTGCTCTAGGGTATGTAAAAACGTAAATTTGTAAGTTATAAACATAAAGAATAAGTGTACATTTATTTATTTATTTATTTAATTTTTATTTTTCTTTCTGCGAAGATACATCATAAGAAAGATGTATACCAAGATTTCGACGTTCGATCGATATTTCGGTTTTGTGGGCTGGTGACCCTACTGGATGTGTGCAATATTTAGCCATATGCGATATGGGTACTTATATGAAGGCATGCCGAGTTTCATCGTTCTGGGTCAATATTTCAGACTGAGGCTATTCCAAATTGTAAATCGTCATTTAGTATACATCTAAGATACAACCTAAAAAAGTATCGAGATTTCGTTACTATGTCAGTATTTCGAATTTACTGGTATGAAGGCACCCATCTTACTCCCGGGAGCTTCACTCGAAGTAGTACTGAGTTTCTACGCCAATATTTCGGGTGGGGCTGATACCCGATCGGAATCGTCATTTTACCCGTATTATCTAGATACAATCTAAAAGGCGTATATCAAGTTTCATTGTTCTATGTCAATATTTCGGAGCGCAGTACCCCTCTCTGGGGGCGCTCGCAGCTCATTTTCAGAGATCATCTAGGCTTCACATCCTCGAAGGTTGTATGCCGAAGGACTTTCATCATTCTACGCCAATATTCGAATTTGAGGCTGTTTAAATTTTGATCAAATCATTCATTTTACCGGCAGCCAGCCTGAATACACACAACACAAAGGCTGTATATCAGTGATGCTTGTTCCTATGTCAATATTTTCGGGCTACTGAAGGTGATACCATCTGGGGCATCAGGCCACACTCCTGAATACATCCTCCGAAAGGTTGCTTATGCAGGACCTCAAATCGCTCTAACAATATTTCGAATTTGAGGCTGTTCTAATTTGGTCAGATCTAGATACAACCACAAAGGCTGTATGTCAAGGTTTTCAGCGTTACCATCAATATTTAATATTGGGACGGGATCCTTCTGAACATTTAGGCACCTATACGATGTATAACTGCATCATATTCGAACTCTGCATTCCTCAGTAACTACTATGAAACACCAACGTATACGAACGTTTGTTAACACGGCTCCGCAGTGGCTCCAGCACCGTGCCAGGCCAACTCCTCGGGTCACATATCAGCTGTTTCTAGAGCTCAGCCTGGGTCCTCGCAGAGGCTCGGCCAGTACAGGCACTGTTTAAGTGAGGGTGGGGTCACACTCGAGACCCCACGAGGCGTAACCTCGTACCCCAGCTGTGTGCATCTAACCCCCTCAAACACAACCCCGGCTACGGCCTAACCCAACTACTGCCACCGCCTACTACTACCACTACTACTACTGCTACTACTACTACTACCTACTAATAATAATAATAATGACGCTATAATAATGAAATAATAATAATGAAAATATCAATAATAATAAAATAATAATAATGTAATAATAATATGTAATAATAAGGCTTCAGGGATGAGACGGGTCGGCGCAGTGCGTACTGACTGTCTGTACGGCGCAAGAGTCCATTCAGAATCGGAAGTCGACTCAAACCAATCCTTCTGCAGGATTCAATTTTTTTCGACATAATAATAATAATAATAATAATGAAATATTAAAATACTTTAGAGTGATTAATAAGGGTATGTAACATGAAAAATCGATAACATCGAAAAAACATGTGTCCTTATCAGTTACGCTGATGATAAGAACACTCAGAGCTCGTATTCCAAATGTTGTCGCTCAAGTGGCCCACTTACTAACATTCCTGGAGGGGGTGCAGCATATGGAGTAAACAAATGAAAACGACTATGATGGGGGTCACCTTTGGGTTGCTCAGCCGTTTTGTCTTTACTGTCAAAAGGGCATACCAGGCTACGAATCACATTGAGGTTATGCAGAGGACTTTCAGGTGTAGTAGAAGGAATAAAAGCGGAAACACCTGCTGGTCTAGAAGTAGAAGGGACCGAGGTAGGATCAGGTTGGGAACCCAACTGATGGTAATTATTGTTGTTGCTGTTGTTGTTGTTGCTGCTCTTGATTTAATAACATTTTCTTCAAGGTGATTAAAAAATTAAACCTCAGACTTCTTCTCCATAAATGAACAGTTATAACAATAAAACAAATGAAACATAAAAGTAAATAACAGGATGGGCTGGAAGGATGTATATTTCATAAGGAAGGGTAGTCCTTCTCCCCACAACAGGTCACATGCGAGGGACCCACACAACTTCCCGGGTTCCACCACGTAGGGTAGGCTGTGGATGTGGTCTCGGAAGAGCCTCTCGGAACTCCACATCGGTTTACCCCCCCCGTGTACCGCAAGGAACCTACGTAACTTCAGGTCCGAGCCCAAGATTATACACCAAAGTGCAGGACAGCCTCCTCGCCGGTTTCCTCAAGGGTCGGTCAAAGGCAAGCGAAAGGACAGGTTTTTAGACTGTGTCCTCATCCACGGGGAAGAAGTGGGGGTGGGCTGAAGACCCATGCGAGAAGATACACCGGATAGGTCAAAAGGGGGAGGAAAAGTAGAAATTGTGGTGGAAGGAGTGGATTGAAAAAAACAAAAACAAAATTAATGTGAAAAATGAGGGGAAAGGATGAAGCTGATAGATTACATATGTGACAAATGTCAATGCACAAATGTACAACAAATACCATAATAGTGCTGGGGTCGGAGATAT
This sequence comes from Trachelipus rathkii, assembly GCA_015478945.1. Classification (NCBI taxonomy): domain Eukaryota; kingdom Metazoa; phylum Arthropoda; class Malacostraca; order Isopoda; family Trachelipodidae; genus Trachelipus; species Trachelipus rathkii. The sequence continues at coordinate 15,873 of JABUQX010016034.1, read as the reverse complement.
GCACAAAGTCCTCTAAGTATTGGTTCTTATCACTATGCCATGCTCTAGGTCAGTGGTGCCCAACCTTTAGTCTATCTCCAAATTAAGAATTTAAATATTTTAGGCGAGCCACAGATAGGACGACGACTGCTAATAATCATTAATATATATATATATATATATATATATATATATATATATATATATATATATATATATATATATATATATATATATATAAATATATATATATATATATATATATATATTTTATATATGATAAAACCACTCACGGGCAGGGCCCTTTTCAAAAGGAGGGGCCCAAAAACAAAAGGAAAGTAAACCCACCCAGTCCCTTGCCTAACGTAATTCCCTCAGGTGGGACTTAAGGAGAGGATGATTGAATACTGCAGGAAAAATAGATGGAAGCATTCCACAAAACAAATGTTGCTGGAAAGAAGGAATCATTACAATGAGTGATCCTTGAGTCTCCAGTATTCACACAATATTCATGTGCGAGTAGCGCAACTCTTGCGTTACGAGGGCGACGCAGTGATGGAGGAATGTGAGAGGTCAATTCTCTCTAGCACCTGCCGTTATAATACCTACTGAAAAGAGATAGGGCGTCAATGTCGTCACAGAAGTGTGGTCAAGGGAATCAGAAAGTATGGGGCAGTTTATTAGTCTCTTAGCCTTAGAATCAACTCTATCCTAAAGGAGTGCAACAGGATCCACCCCAAATGTCAGAATATAATTCGATATAGGAACGAATTTGACCTTTATTTAACCGGAGTAGCTGATCAGAAGAAAAAAATTCCCAGCTTCTTTGAGTCCATTTTAGCAACCGATGTGATATGAGGTCACCATGACAATTCACTATTTATGTTCAGTCCAAGAATATTTATGTTGTTTACAGATGAGACATTAGAGACGTCGAAGGGGATAGGAAAGTTGGGAGGTGCTTTTGAGAGGGAGATATGAAGAAGTTGAGTTTTTAAGGAGTTGAATTTCACACGATTGCGGTTACCCAACTGAGAAATCCCGACCAGATCGGCAAGAATTGAATCGGAAAGCTGTAGACGAGAAGCTACTATAGATACAAACGAGAAAGCACATTTGAAATGAGTGGAGGAATGGAGAGTTCAGTCATCGGCATAAGAGTTAACTGAGTTAGAAGTACAGCTAAGAAGATCGTTGATGAAAAGTAGGAATAAAGTTGGAGATAAAACAGAACCCTGAGGAACACCACAATTAATAAGAAAGGGGGATGAAATGGAACCATCTGAGAGATAAAAGAGTAAGCAAAGCGGAGGAGGAAATCCAAAGGAAGGTAGCTTAGAGAGTAACGGCGCATGCTATACTATGTCAAAAGACTTAGATATGTCAAGCACTAACACACAAGACTCTCCATAGTTCCTAAGGCCAGAAGACCCTAGATCAGTGATATATATATATATATATATATATATATATATATAAACACACATATATATATATATATATATATATATATATATATATATATATATATATATATATATATAATATATATATATATATATATATAATTTCTAAAACTATTTAATTTTAATAAACGTGATAAATCCGAATACGCGTGCCGCGAGTCACATTAGAACGGTACGCGAGCTACGGGTTGGCACCGCTGCTCTAGGTTGTAACCAAGAACATAACACCATAATAGAATCAATACCCCAATACTTGAGGATATATATATATATATATATATATATATATATATATATATATATATATATATATATATATATATATATATATATATATATATATATATATATATATATATATATATATAATATATATATATATGGAGGAGTACATTCCATTCTCTTTCCCTTCACCTGAAATTAACATACATTGGTTAAGCTCTGCTTGTTCTCGTGTTACTGTATGGAGTATGCATAACATATATGGAATGATTCCACACATACTACTTTCCTTGATAAGGTGGAGTGTCTGCTGCTTCTCCACTTGGCAACTCTTCTACTCTCACTAACTCGTCCCAATTTTTCTAGCCTTCGAACTGTTGCGTTGCTCTCCTAATACTATAGAAATTACAGTGGATATGCTCTTCTGAACTCTCCATTCGTATGCCCCCTCCTTTGAGGAGAGCTCGTGTGACTTATCTTTTACACAGTCTTATCCTGTCTCTGTCCTGGAACTTAATGGTAACGTCTGGCGTACATTTCCTTTTTCTATTTTTCCAACTTCCTTTGATTTCCCACTTTCAAATATTGTTTTCATGAGGTCGGTGAAGGTGGTGCTTGTGGATGATTTTGAAATAACGTTTGCTTTTCTTTTTGTTTCTTGAACTTTTTTTTTTGAAATTCTTCACATTTTCGGCAGACGCTGAATTTAACTCCCTCCGTAAAAAAACTGAGAATTGAAAAATTTGGTTCGTTTTGTTTTGGGCTCAAAAATGTAGCTAAAGAATGCAAGTCATTGTTCTCTCTGAAATGCCAGCTTTTTGTTAATTTCTGTCAATGTCGTCGCTCCCATCATTTTTATTCCTTGACTGTCATTGTCTGACGATGCTAATGCTCTCTTTATAGTGGTTACGAGAGAATGGCGTTCGCCATTAATGAGTTTTTACTGTTCATCATGATGAATATCTTCAAGTGGTTGGAGTACAGTGTTACGATTGGTTAGAATAGAATTGTCATGGAATGTTAAAACATTTATTTAATCATTAGATCGGCCGAGAGAGAGAGAGAGAGAGAGAGAGAGAGAGAGAGAGAGAGAGAGAGAGAGAGAGAGAGAGAGAGAGAGAGAGAGAGAGAGAGAGAGAGAGAGAGAGAGAGAGAGAGAGAGAGAGAGAGAGAGAGAGAGAGAGAGAGAGATTCTTTAAATTCTTGCATCCTTATCATTATTTGCGGAGTGCTGTTCCAGCGCGTATTACTGTCACATATTACTGAAAGTTGTGGAATATTAGTTTGACCTTTATTGTCTTTAGTTACTTTTTCGTGAGCCATGCTCTAATGATTAAATTGTGCTGCAATTGACCTACATTTTGTGTTATTCACTCAAGAAAGAAACAGAGCTTTCACTATATTGGCATCAGCATCGCATAATATAATGAACATCATCAGGAGATTGGTCTCGTTTCACCATTCCATTAAATATGTCACTAAGATACTCACCCGTGTGACGTTCAGCGAGTGGTTCAGCACACAACACAAAATCCTGGCGTTAGAAATCCTTATCTATGGCATGGCTAATCAGAGAAAACAAAGAAACTGCTGATTGAGTATCTGACCATTCGTCGTTCGAGAAAGCTAACTTGGATGACTGTTTGAAAGCGGTTATTAATTCTGAAACTATAATTTCAACATAGTGGTACATTTTCTCACAAACAACATCTCTGTAGTATTTTCTCCTGACATAGTGAGTAGAAAGAGACCGCTACTTTCATTAGCCGTACAAAACCAAGAATATCAACGTGAACAAATAGAAGATCGTCCATTACTATCATTTCTGCAAATTTAACATCCATCTTTTGTGTGTTTTCGTTTTTTAGATCTCCATGCCTTTGTTTTTCTATAAAAGTTTCAAAAGTAATCTGCTTCATTCTTAAAACCGCTGTATTGGAGATCCTTTCCTTTAACTCCTTGTTTGCTGCTTAGATGGTTTCTTAATCCAGATGGCGCTCTTCCTTTCCGAAAATAATTACGATTACAAAGTGTACGTTTTGCGATGTCATTGGAAACAATATCGAAGTAATCCCCAGTCATACCTGATGACGATGCCATTGTGGAACTGCTTCAACAGTTTAATCGAGCATGTATCTACTAGCATACTAGTTTATCAATATTGTTAAACTTCGATTGTGACTCAAATTATTTTATTATTTTATTTTATTGCTGCGACCTCCAGACGGTATATAGTTAACACATTCTAGTCAACTTATCAAAAAAGTGGCCAAATTTTCGCAGAGGTCCCACCGTAAACAGTTAACACCATTAGGATTATAAACTACATTCTTTAGAGCTTTTGAGTTGAGAACTTGTGGAGAGTAGTTGGTATCTAATTGGTGTCATGCTATTCACACTGCTATTATACTATCATACTATTTCTTATCTTTTTGCTTATGGCTTTAGATATATTTTTTCTGCTCGTATTTACGTGCAACATCAATACTCACATGCCTACATATTTCGATCTTTTTTCTTTTTCATATTTTTTTCTTATTTCTTTTCATTTTTCTGACTTTATTTTTTTTTTTTTGGTCTCTTTATGCTACAAATTAACTTGTGTCTTCCGATTGAACCAATATCCGTTTTGGGTTGAAATAAACACCATTCTTAATCTCATCTTTTGAGATTTTTCTCTTCCCCGGACCTCCGCCACCAACCTCGTTCCACACATATCAATCTGATGTCTCTTCTTAATGCATGTACCTCTCCACATAATCTGTTTATCCCACATACCTCACAAGCTGCGAAATTCAAGTTATTTTCATTGCAAAGTTCACAGTTAAAATCTTTTCTTCTTTTAAATAATAGCTGCAAATAGTAATGTATCTCACCATTCACTCGTTCTGACCATCATTTTCAGTCTGTTTTAAATTTTGCAGGGTCTCCACTTTGATGTAGATATCTTTCTCTGTCCTTCACTACAGCATGATATTCTTTTTCTGCTACTAATTCTCTAAAGTCAGCCTACCAACATGGCTTTCCTGGTCTGTGAGGATATACAATAGTTTCACCCAGGCATAAACGACTTAACAATATCAGTACCATAATCTTCATTTATCCGAAGACTATTACTTATTAATCTATTATCGAATTTTCTGATTCAAACTCTCTCCTTGTGCTTGCTCTCTCTACCATACCTTTCCGTCTGGCTGGAATGATATCTTACGTAGGATGCTGGCTGTGGGTCAAGAAGTGATGTATATCGTGATTTAAAACACCCATTCATCATCACAAGAAAATCCCAAAAACCTATATCTCCCCATCAATATATTTCTAATAACTCTATCTCTCCGGGCAACATACCTACCCTTTTATTTTCTCATTCATGTTCTCTTCCAACTGAATCCTCTCCCACACCACTATGACAATAAAAATAATTAAAATCTCCAACCAGAGAGAGGACATAAATCTATATATTCTCTCTGTCGATTCTTTCACCAATCTGACACATAATAACTCAACACGTCTGAATCTCTGTACCGACCATCAATGTCACTTTATTCTATCTGAGCAATATATTCTCCCCGTTAAAGAGGAATTTCAATTATATTGAAAGCACGCATTAAAGAGTAATTCCTATGCTCATGATTTATTGTCATACTGCCTATTATTATATTATTAGTATTTTCAAATTTATTTCGCTTCCTTTCTCCTATGTCTATGGCATTAATTTATCCTATATTGTCACATATTCTTAGGACCCAAGTCATTTAGCACACGATTCGCGCAGCTCCATACTTCATCCAAAAACCTTAACTCTGCTTACTTCCTGAAGCATGATCGTATCAGTACATAATCCTTAAAGGTCGCTAACTCCATACCTCTGGTCCCTGGCAACTGCCGCTAAACTTCTTCAATTATACTCAATCAACTACTCCTCATTAAAGGCCCAGGTAGGGTTCCAATTCTCCTTCTTCCGAATTCACATCACCACACTATCTCTCTCGCCTCCAACTCCATTGACAAATTTATTCGTGGATCAACGATTCAAACGTAGATTGCACAAAATCTAAATTTTCAGTAAGCAGGTTCTCAAGCTCACCCTGAAAATTTCTTAGCCTCCCTAGTTCACGAGGGCTGAGTCTTTGGTATTACAAGCAGGTAATATAGGGCAGCGGCTTAAACAGACCACAAAAAACCACAGGAAAAAAAAAAAAACCAAACGGTTTTTTAGGGGGGCAAAAAAAAAAAAAGCTTTAACAATTTTGGGTGTTTAGCAGGCATACTTGGAGCCTTACCTAGGGCGCTCCACAAAACCAAAAGCACTTGCCGGAGATGCGGAAAGAAGGGAAAAGAAAAACCCACCTCTCTTTCGAAAGAATAATACCAAGGGCACATCGTACCCAGGGGAATGAGGAGGTTGGTTTTTGCACTCCTCATTATTGGTCCATTTTATTATATGGTTGGTTAAGAGGCGAAGAATATATTATAAGAGCTTCTCAAACCAGTGTAATCAGAAAGGAAACTAAAAAATTATTAGTTTGTTTTGAAAATTTCTTTTAGCTCCACTGTAAATAAAAAATTTAAGAGGGTCTAATCATATTGTTTATATTTGTGTTAGCTAATAAATACCAAATTAGATCCTATATATAATTTTAAATTTTTTATGGAAAAAAAGATTGGTTTATTACCCCCTACTTGTGTCTTAACAGCGAAGGTTAGGTAAAATTTTTATTCATTTAAATATTTGAAAAATATAAGCATCTTTAAGATGTTGATTACATCTTAATTATTTCATTTTGGTATACTGAAAACAAAATAATGGTGGAACTTTTAACGTACCTATATATAATAATAAAAGGAAGGCATTTTTTGTACATAATGATTTATTATTTAGCTATTTGCATAAATACTTCTATATATTTAATACCCATTAACACACAAAAGAATCAAAACTATTAATATGGTTACGTGTGTGAATGGCGTTTTAATACAATGGTATTCAAATGGTAGGAAAATAAGAGAAGAAAATATCCTAAAGGCTAATAACTTTAAAAAATATCTGGTGAGAAAATAAAGGCAAGAAACCTCTTTCTCTCCGCGTAAATAAACATTTTGATTATTTTATAAAGACTATATTTTATAGGCGAATTTTTTGTGTTGGTATTTTTTTCTTTTTACAAACTAACCATATGTTCTCATCTCGAATCAGACATTATCTTCAGACGTTCCTCAAGTGAGATATAGCTCTTTGATTACTTTCACACCAAAGAGTAATGAAATGGGTTGAGCATACAATAATATCAAGAATAATTAAAATAACTGGAAAATATTGCTAAAAAAACTGGACATGGGATAATTAATAAGAGTGAAAAGATTTTGGCAAAAAGATTATATTTTTCGAAAGGAATGTTAACAGCGGATAGAAATCATTACACTTAAATAAATTAATAAATTAACAATTTATGTAATTAATAAACTAAGAAATAAATACAATAGTAAAAGAATAAAATTAAAAAATTAAATATTTAATTCATCAAATAATATAGTATAAGTCAACTGAAGATAATAATCAGTCAATTGAATAAAAATAAAATCCATTATATGAAAAAAGGGGAAAAGAAAAATAACAATTAAGAGGCTACAAATTCACAAAATCAATAGATCGATTACATTTTTGAGGAGAATATAATCTATGGCGAAACAGTATGTTTAAAGTTTTATAAATTTAGGAAAATATTCTGGGAAAATAAAAATGCAATATAATAAAATAAATAAATAATAGATTATATAATAAATTAATAAGGTTTAAAAAAAGCAATGAATTTCGTAAGTCGCGAATAATAATTTATAAACTTTTACTAATAAGACCAGATGTAAAAAACCTCATTTAATGAATAAATATTTTAACTAATGGAAAGGAAAATAAATACCAGATTATTTCTATAGAAGTAGATTTAGAGCTGCTAATTTAATACGAGAACCATAAAATGAAGTACACGATTGAATGTTCATAAAAATAGATAACATAAAGGAATTTATAAAAGTTGTAGCTTGAAATATTAAGTTTATTAGAAAAAATACATATGATTAAAAGACGTAACTTGAGAATAACAGCATCAATAAAAAATATAAATAAATAACGCAATTGCGAAATAGCCATATAAGTAATAAACTGAATATATAATACATTTTAGCTCCCCACACAGCTAACTTACTACTGACTACTACCCGACTAAGAAACTCATTACTACTGAACTACTCCACTACGTAGAACTTTACTGATACTACTACTACTACTACTAATAATAATAATTAATATAAATAATAATAATAATAATAATATTAAAAATAATAAAATAATAATCTGAAGAGGGTCTAAGCAACTATAATTATGAGAGATTTCGAAATACGACTTTGAATTATCTAAATAAATTACTGAAATTGAATTAACTTGAACTAAATAGAAAGAGATAATTAATATATATAAACAAATAATAATATAAATTTATAAAATTATATTGCTAGAATGAAATCAAATATTAAAATAATAAATGAGTAATTAATAATAAAAATAAATAAAATAAATTAAGAGAGCAAAAATATAGAGTCACTAATTAACACTCAAAATGAAATAATAATAATTTTGCTTAATTAATTTAAAATAACAAATAATATAATAACATAACTAAAAATCTATAACATTCGATTAATAGAAAATAATTACATAAAACTACTGACTAACTTACTTACTACTATACTTACTTCTGACCATCAACTCACTTAAACTTAACTTACCTTACCTCAACTGGAACATTTACTCAATCTATCTACTATAATATTATTATAGTGTGAATGCAGACTTTGAATGAACTATGAAGGGTGAAAGATAAGAAATGACTTTTTTACGTCTTAAGTGATAATTAAATAATATAATAATAATAATAACAATAATAAATCAAGATACAATATAATAATAATGTGTGAAAATGAAATAAATATTAAATTAGAAAATTAATAATAATAATAATAATAATAATAAAAAATATTTAGACCAATAAACAATAATAATAATAATTAATAATAATAATAATAATAATAATAATAATAATAATAATATAACTAATCACAGATTAATAACAATTGATAAATCAAATAAAGAATCAGTAAAATAACAATATTTAAGTAAATTCACAAATTAAACAATCACAAAATGCAATCAATAATAATTAAATTGCACAAAAGATCTCAATATACTGAATAAATTGGACTACTGTAATAGACAACACAAGTGAACTGTAGTCAGAATCAACAAGATTATACTAGTTACGATGCAAATCAATAAAAATTAATTAATTTAATAATAATGAACAGCGTGAAGAATAAACTTGTACTATATAAATCTTCAATTTAACCCTACAATGATATTATTAAGGAGGATTATAGAGTTGAAGCGAGGCCAAAGGGAGCAAGACAAGAAAATAAAAATGCTGCATATTAATTCAGAATTTGAATACATAAATAATATCAGACGGGCTATAAGTAAAATGTGGAATACATTATATAACTAAATACAAATTGAGGATTATATTATTGTATACTTATCAATTCTAGTCGATATCAAAATTAATAATAAAATAGATTAAAATCATACTAATAATAGATCATAATTAATAATATTATAATAATAGATTATGAAGTATGTGGAATACCATATATTATAGTATATAATAATTTTGTCCTCATTAATAAATCCACTAGTTTGCCATCAAACAAACACAAAGTGGAGACCAATTTTCACAAGCTTGCTATAAAAAAATACCATCACTGAATGACAGTGTTAATACAAAAATTTCAGAATTAATTAATTTATTGTGGAAATGGTTATGGAGCCATCGGAAAGATGAAGGAAAAGATCACCGATAGATAATAAACAATGAATGAGTTAAAGAATGAAAATGCTAAAATATCAACACAGGTAAGTGAACCAACTTAACAACTTGAGATTCAATTGAAAAATTAATACCTAACGGAATATTATAGTAGTAAGACAATAGCAAGTCAACTACATGCAATAATAATAGAGATCAAACTCTAATTCCAGCAAAAAAACATAAATCACACGGAAATAATAATAATAAGTGGATTAATTATCTATAATGCATAATAAAATGTTACAATAATATAATATCAATCATTAATAAAATACACTTACTCAAGATAATTAATTAATGATAATATAATTAATTAATTTAATAATAAATAATTGAAAATAATAATTAATATATTTTTTGGAGATAATTTCTTGATTCCCATCCTGAACAACATAATTAAATACAGATAAATGCAAATTAAATTAAATAATAATTCAATTATGTTAAAGAATATATCAAACCTCATTTAAATTTACTGTATAGATGAGTGAGTTAAAATATAGCCAAAATAGTGGAGCTCAGCATTCATTGATGTTTTACTAATGTTAATTCAGATAAATAATATCTTTCCCTAGTGGACAGTGATTACAACTTAAAAATGTATTATAAACTAAGTAAAAAAATTTCATATAAATTCTTTCAATCTATTCTAAATTCGAATCATATATAGTAACACTAATTTTTTTTCGCGTATGTTATTTATCTTTAGTATATTTTCTTGTTATATTTATTATTCCAGTTTTAATTTAACTTAATTATTTTCAATATTTATATATTTTCATTCTTATGTAATTATCAAATACAGTATTTTAATATAATCCTGAGTCGCATGATCTTACATAAATTAATCTGATAATTGTTTAAGAGGCGTATTGCGTATCATAATTTTGGACAACTTATTTATCAACTATTGCATATAAATTATTTAATTATGTGATCAATCAAAAAAATAAATAAAAATAATATTATAGAATTTAAAAAAAAATAAAGTATTACAGAGTAGTGAAAAAGAAGGAACAAAATAAATAAAATAAACTAAGTTCCACTTCAATGTTCTTAAATCTATAACTAGATCTAATCCATATTTCATTTAGTTTATTCACTTACACCTACTCTTAACTAAACTACTAACTATCTACAGCTACTTACTCACTAATGCGTAACTTTACTACTTTACATTGAATACTACAGCACTCACGACATAACTAACTACACTATATTAATAGATAATCATCTATAATATGGATAATGAATATAACATATAATAAATAATAATGAATAATAAAATAATAATGATATAAATAATCCATAAATAAATAATAAATATATATAATTAGAATAATAATAATAATAATAATATTATAATAATATAGAGTAAATAATAAATGAATAATAACTAAATATCTAGAATAGATAATTGACCCATCAGGCTAAATAATTAATATTAGTGATGCGTATCGAATATTGGGTTAGAAATACTTAAGCAGTGTTGCAACACAAACTGTATAAAAAGGTAGTAGGCAGAGATATCTAGGTGCTGAGGCTCCCGACAAATAAAAGAAAGTGTAACAATATTAAAAGAATAATCAAAAGTGAAGGAACTAGAAAGTCACAAAGATATAACTGAAGACAAACGTCATTTAACCCTCCGCCATTAGAGGCGTATTAAGTACTCTAGAATATAAGAAAATTCAATATGAAGGAAAATATAAAGAGAAGGAACATAGTATGCGTAATGAATTAATTTATCCTTATGAGAACACTCGACTCTCGTAGTCTTATGCGTCGACACTGAACCAACATATCTCCTGTCTGAGATTCTAGCGAGTCAAGCACTTCTATAACACGTTAGATTAATCCACTAGCATACCTTATTGATTATATCTCACAAGTTATCAATAATATTCTTAATTCCTTGATTTTTTGTCTGAATTATTCTTATGCAAATTTCCACTAGCATTGTTAATCAGATTTTCGTACTGACAGTACTAGCCCGTACCTCTCCTCACACCATTTCGTCAGGTTACCTTATAAAGTCTCCTCTGAAAAAGCTAAAGTGTCCTCCTCTCTATCACTATTCTAAGCAGATTCCCTTTATTCTCACATTCTTAACTTTTGGCGCGTTATCTTCTCACCTAGAATATAACATATTACTATCTCTTGTAATCTCACAGCTTTACCCTAATATATAATGCGTGAAGCCAAACAGATTGATTCCAGTTGTGTGTATATTTACCACATTGTCTATATATTTTGTGTGCTTTATACTGTCCTAAGAACTGAGGATCTTTATGTGTATGCGTATAATCTATCTTAATATTATCCATTAACTTTATTAGTTTATATAATATTTTGAATCTACTCAATTTATATCTTCATTATTTAAATATTACTACTACATCACTTAGGCTTTTATATGTTACATTACTCAAACTCCATACTTCATCCGTTATAGATCTATACATATTATAATATATAACTCAACCTAGCATCTACTATGCTCCGTGCTGCATTTTAATCCGCGACCACGACTCTAGTACACAAACCGAGGTTGATACTCTCACTCTCTATTAAACCTCTATATATCTTCTATATTTCATTTAGATCTCAACTCGATCCTCTACATCCTTGAACTACAAGTCTCCGTATATTGCAAATTGATCATTCTCTAGCGTTCTCGCAATCTCCTTCATAATCTTAGCTCTTATTCTCAGTATCTCTCACTACTCTGCTCCTGAAATATTATTCCTTCCTTGCATCGAGTTGGCATTAATTTTGGACTAATATAAGTCTGTATATATCCTTATTATTTAGCTATTTAAATTAAATAATTATTTTTTTTTTGAAATAATAATTATAATTTAAATCATATATATTTTATAAGATATATAATATTATATATATATTAATATATTTATATTATTACTATCTAAATTATTATTAATTATCAAATAAATATAATTATTATAATATAAATAAAATTTTTATGTCTTTCTTTTTACTTTATATATATATATATATTATATATATTATAATATTATTATATATATATTAATTTAATATATATATATATATATATATTTTAATATAATAATATTATATTATTTTATATATATATATATCATATAATTAAAATATTCATAATATTAAATTATATTTAATTAATAATATCTAAATTTTTATTATAAATTAATGTAATGGTAAAAGATATGATATTTATTATGATAATAATATAAATTATAATATATTAATATATTAATAATATATAATATATATTTTATAATATATACTATATATATATATATTAATTAATATATATATATATTATATAAATATATTATATATAATATATATATTTATATATATATATATTATATATATATATATATATTTATATTATTATAATATATATATATATTATATATTATATATATAATTAATATATATATATATATATTTATATATATATATAATATATCATATAATATATAATATATATATTATATATATATAATATATATATATATTAATAATTAATATTATATATTTTATGATTATTATATATGGGATATATACTTAATATTAATATTTTCAGATGTGTATTTCACAATAAATTGGTATTATATATAATATTAACCCTTAATTCTTGTCTCACTTTGTGTGCAATTCTCCATACTAGGACCAGCTAACCATCTTTATAATAACGTAGCAAACAACTCGATGTTTATTTGGTTTCAAAATGCCACAAAAGCTAAGCGCATAGCTCTCATACCGTTTCTCTACCTACTTCTCTTTGAAAATTCATAAAGGTTAAACTCCATATGGTATTAATTGGGGAAGAAGCTATTTTACTACTAAAGAAAATTGGTATCATATCCATAATTGGTTTAGGTACTAATAGGTTTACCTAATATAATTCCAATTTATATTCTGTGCTGCAAAACGTCCGTTTCATCATCCACAGAAAAGTATTTAAAACCGATCGTATTCATCCTAATTATCATAATCAAAGAACATATACATATAGATGGAAATGCTCATTTACCTGTGAGCCTTAGGTATAGTGTCAGATTTCCACATGATAAATGAGGAAACCTCTAAAGGATCTCTATAATATATATTATATATATTAATATATATAATACAGTGACATTATGATGATGAGAAACAGCCTCATTTAGCTAGTAGGCCTAATCAAGTTTCTGCAGGAGGTGATGTTTCACCCCAAAGAGAGAGCCATCCCCCTCCACAAGGACTACCATTATTAACTCCTGGTTCATCCAATTGCCTTACACTATGGTTATCACCACCTATCTCACAAGCACCTATGGTCCAATAACCTCTAATCACCAAATATATCAAACCTATAATAGACCAACTAATTGAGTATATATATATACTTAGAAGCATCAACTATATGAGTAGTATATCTATATAGCCTCCACATCGCTAATCTTGAGTTTATTTCCCTAAATTCTACTTACATCGTCACTAGTGCATGGCAAATATGTAGTGAGAGAAAATATGACTTATTAATAGAGAATGTGCGACTGGGCGTTATGACATAGGTAGCGCCATCTCTCTATATAGAACCTCCAAGGATTTATTATGTTCGCCAAAACATTAAATGAATATAATATATTTTATATATGATTAGGCTATATATTGAGCTAAAGTAGAGGTAGTTTACTCGATTCATACCTTTACAGAGGGATATTAATATATACAATAAGCGATTAAAATATAATTTATATAATGATATATACATTAAGTTATTACATGAAGCTAGTTGTATTATGTTGTACTTAGTATATATTATGTTATTGTATGTATATTATATGTATGTATGTATATTATATTAGTATTATGTAATGTATTTAATAGTATATGATTATAGTATATAGTAATATAATGTATATATATGTATGTATGTATAGTATGTATGTTATATGTTATGTATGGCATGTATATAGTATGTTATGTATATATATGTATGCGTGATTTTATATATAGTATATATATATATATATAATATATATAATATAATATATATATATTTATATAGTATAATTATATTATATATAATATATCTGGCTTGATTTGCTTGTGTTAGCTTCGTGTCTTTGTTTAAAATTCTATATAGTATAGCTATGTATTTTCTATGAAACTTATTCTTATTATTTTCAATAGGAGTTGGCAGGGTTGTTAGTTTTGTGCATTTTGTTTGCATTTTTCTAGCTTATAAATATTTATAAATATATATTAGTAAAAAATGTCAGCTGGTATCCTCTACTGTAGATAATGACAAGAACAACTTAAGTTCTCATTATGCTGACTTTTTCATTCTAATAGATTGTACGTGATAATATCTATTTCATGCAATTCTTCTCATTTGAAATGATGTCCATATTATTTGATTATTACAACTATTTTTTTTAGCATGACACGGTCTCACTAAAGGAAAAACAATGGGAACACTTGATCTATAATTATTTATTATAATATATATATATATATATATTATGAATATATATATATATATATATATAATATATTAATATATATATATATATATATATATATATTATATATTAATTATATATATATATTTAATATGAGTGTGTGTATATATATATATAATAATTATATTATATATAGTTATGGAATGAGTTACTTGAAGATGAATGTAAAAAATTAATATATATTTTAATTGAATTGTTTGTTTTAAATACTTTTGCATCTCCTAAAATTATAATGTCTAGTATAAAAATAAATAAATAACTCAATAAATAAACTAATAATAAGATATACTCTTACGTATATATAAGTAATTAAAAATTTTCTCATTTATATATATATATATATATATATATTATATTATTATATATATATATATATAAATATATTAATATATTATATATATATATATATATATATATATATATATATAATATAATTAATAATAATAATTAATATTATAATATATATATTATATATATAATATATATTATTATTATATTATATTATATATAAATATATGAATAATATATATATATATATATTAATTATATATTAATATATGCTCTTCTTATGAATTATTTTATATTCATACCTATTCACTACTGTATATAAGTCATTCTATATAGTTAATTACTGATGTATTGATTAATAATAGTGAACAGTAATTCACTCTCACATCGCGGCGCGCAAATCCATGATATAACGAGCCAACGCAACCAGCTGAATATATTTGCGGATATATTAATTATTAATCGAGAAACTCCATG
>JABUQX010016033.1:15000-42381 GCA_015478945.1 Trachelipus rathkii | reverse complement strand
ACTCATACCCTCCCAAATTCCAGTGAAACGATCAAAAATGGTCCGAATTTAGAACCACCTCCAGATTAAACCCAGTATTAAATCCCTTCAGGTTTGATGCCAGTTTCGTTACAAACCGATATAAATCCTCCGGGTTTGGCCAGGTTTCAGTTAAATAAATCCCTCCGGGTTTGGGGCAGGTTTCAGTTAAATAAATCCTTCCGGGTTGGGGCAGGTTCCAATATAATTCCTTCCGGGTTGGGGCCAGGTTTACAATTAAATAAATCCTTCCGGGTGGGCCAGGTTTACCAAGCACAAAACCCAATATACTAATCCGTCCGAGGTTGATGGCTAGTTAACAGTTGAAACCCGATATCAATCCGTCGGGTTCGGGCCCAGGTTAACAATTAAACCCGACTATAAATCCTCCGGCGTTGAGGAGACTAGTTATCCAGTTGAAACCCGATTATAAATCCGTCCGGGTTCGGGCATTAACAATCGTAAACTCCGATATAAAATCCGCGGGTTGGGTATTTAATCAGTTAACCGATATAAATCGTCCGGGTTGGGGCTAGTTATCAGTTGAAACCCGATATAAATCCGTCCGGGTTGGGGGCTAGTTATCAGTTGAAACCCGATATAAATCCGTCCGGGTTGGGGGCTAAGTTATTCAGTTGAACCCAGATATCAATCCGTCGGTGGGCAGGTTTTCAGTTTAAATTAATCCTCCGGCGTTGCGGCAGGTTTCAGTTAAATAAATCCTCGGAGTTGGGGCAGGTTTCAAGTTAAAAAATCCTTAGTATTTGGTTTCCCGGATTTGGTTCTCCTTGAAAGAAACCCTCCATCTGATTATTGACAAGTGCGTGTAATAATACATAAGTAATAATACATAATAATAATAATAAAAATGAATTAATAATAATAATAATATAATAAATAAAGATAATACTAATAATAATAATAATAATAGTAATAATAAAATAATTAATAATTAAATTAATAATAATATAAGAATAAATAATAATAATATAATAATAATAATAATAATAACAATAATAAAATAATAATAATAATAAAATAATAATAATAATTAATAATAATATATAATAATATAAAAATAATATTATAATAAATTAATAATTAATTAATAATAATATATATAATAATAATAATAATAACTAATAATAATAATAATAAGGCCAAACTAAAAATAATAATCATATTAATATTAATAATAATAACATAATAATATAATAATAATAATAATAATAATAATAATAACTATATAATAATAATTAATAATAAATAATAATAATATAATAATAATAATAAAAATAAAATAATAATAATAATAAATCAATAAAAAAATTACATGATATATAATAATATAATAATAAATAATAATAATAATAATAATAATAAGCTAATAATAATAATAAATAATAATAGATAATAATAATAATAATAATATACAAATAATAAACTGTTATTAATTAAAACCCTAACCTAATATTACACACTTTTGCGGAGCTCCTTACATTCACACAAACATACCGGGTAAAAGCAAAAAATAATAATAATTAATACATAATATAAATGAATAATAATAATAATAATAATAATTAATAATAATAATAATTAATAATAATAATAATACATAATAATAATAATAAATAATAATAAATAATAATAATAATAACTTCACGCCTTGCCCATACCCTTATACGTCTCAAACCTTTAACCCTACATTCATACTTTTGCCTGTACTCCGTATCTCAATTCCATCGTAACTTTACTTCCTATTCCTCCACAAACTCGGCAATCCAGTAACTAACTATAAATATATACCTTAACTCAATCCTAATACCGTCTCCAATAATCATAAAATAGTAACGTAACACTTCAATAGCACAATACCTTAACTCAACCCTATAACCATCTCCAAAAATCATAAAATAGTAACGTAACACTTCAATAACACAATACCTTAACTCAACCCTATAACCGTCTCCAATAATCATAAAATAGTAACGTAACACTTCAATAACACAATACCTTAACTCAACCCTAAAACCGTCTCCAAAAATCTAATTTAAAATATATTTCGGCCTGTCTTTTTACATTTTCCTTCTCAACTCCTCAATCCTGATTTTAACGTTAGTTCTTGCTTTTAATTCACATTATTCACTTTCTAACCGGTTTTCATAAATATAGTAACAAAATAGCCAAAATCTTCCAATTTTAGTTTAAACTTTCCAAAATAAAAGATAACTTACCCAGCTTTGGGGAATTGATGATCTTAAACTTTTACTTCCACTAAACTCAAATCCAGTGAGTTTCACGAACCAATTACTCGAAAATCACTTCGACTTTTTACTTTTTTTTGAAGACGCTCAAGACAATTCCAGTTTCACACACCAGTTTCTATAACTTTCCACTATCCTTGATAAACGAGAAATGAGCATATTCTTAAGTCTCGCTACGCCGTTTCTTAGCTAGTTGATAATAGTCAATATCAAAAATCCAGTCCATAATCTATTTTTTTTCTCTATGATAGTCTTCTTGTTCTGTGGTGGAGTATACTTTGGAATCTTACATATATTCACTCCTGCCCGATTTGTCACAGACACAATCATTATTCTCTCGATTATATATTTTCACCCTGATTGAATATATGGTTGATACGTCTCGACCCACTATCATTACCGCAACAGCCATGTTTCCTCTATCCACTTCTTCACTCCACTGCTTATTATCAGAAATAAAACCTTTCTCCCAAGTATCTTTAACCTCCTCAAGACCCCTTCATTCCATTCCTCATCCCCAACCAAATCTATTCTTCCTCTCTTCAATGATGCATCCATACTCCTCCTCTCTCTCTTTCCATAGTGCCTACATGTATCGTAGCCGTACCTATAATTTTAAGATGTGTTTTCCTGATTCATAAGTCCATTATCTCGCCGTGGTGTCGCAATAGTTTCGTCTGCTTCCACGGAGCTCTCGCGCTTGAGTATTTTCAGCAATTTGTTCTGCAGGGGCTTAGCTGCGCGATTATCCTGCCTCCATATCTATTTTAGCCGTTACAGTCTATGATGTAAGTTTTTTTTCTTATTTCTTCTTTGTTCACTAGCTATCATGCATCTACGATTGAGCAGGGGGACCTCTGTATTGGTATTCTACTAGATAATTGCATTATAAAAATCAAGCGAACCTTTATTTATTTAAGATCAAAGTTCTGCGGAAAATTAATAGCCTAAGATTAGTTTGACACTGAATTCCGATTTCCAGTTTGCCAAAATGCTTCTTCCCTCACTCCGCGAGAGACTCTTGATATCAGATAAACAACAATATGTGATCCCTTCGAATAATTTCAACATGATATGATTTAATGTATTCGTTCCATGCATAACTGGTCTTTTAAAATTTATATAAAACTATTTCTGAGATCCCGTATATTGATAATTTTTTCCAGAAATTATTTAAACCAATCTTCGTTTATCACTCCAAACTTTTTACCTCTGTGTGTTAGGATTCAATGATCTATTATTTGACCTTACTTAAATAAGTGCATGTGAAAGCAATTCTTAAGATCTATTAAATTTTGGTATGTGCACTTATATTAATACGTGTTTCTATGAAATGTTTATGTCATGCAATTTACTATCAAAACAGTTTCTTTATCTCGTATTTCCTTATCTTTCGACTTTAGTATTATATTAAAATATGAGGGGCTGATTTTTGCCAAGATATGACCGACTTATTTTATTAGATGAGACTCTGTTGATGTATTGATGACGAAGGTGTTGAGATTTATTCACTGTATAGATGTTGTGTTCGTTGCTTACCACATGAGCTGTGGCTGATGAGTACGGTCATGATAAGGATTTATATGTATATTGGTAAAACAGCAACCCTTCTTCACTTATTCGGCTGTCCAATGAGTTATCAAGGAGCTTTAATAATGTTTTATGACGGATTAGTTTTCCCTTCTCGTCTGTTTAAAGGAAACATTTCAAATTTTAAGATTTAATAGACTTGTCACTACACATTGGGATGAAATTTCATCACCATTATCTAGTCTTACGTTTTTCAACTGTATTTCAGCATTTTTAAATTTGATTATAAGGAGGTAACTACTTGACAGTTAAATACTCGTTATTCATTTATATGATATTCGTGGGGAGAGAATAATTAGCGAGCAGAAGCTCATTACCTGTTTTAGAATGAAATTCACACATAAAATAACAGTAAGAAATAGATGATAAAACATCTTGATTCTTCACTTTTAGGAAAGGACTTATCTGTGAACATTTTAGTTCCTAGTAGATTGATTAGAAACATGTCTTTTTTTGATCGAAATTAGGATCGCTACAAATTGTTTATAGAATGAGATCAAAAAAATGTGTAGTTCTGTACAAAAAATATTTTAATATTTAAATGAGAGTGTAAAGTAAACGGTTTCACTATATCAGACTGGAAACGGAGGGTTTATGTCGGCCTACTTCGAATTAATTTTAGTCACTTAAGGAATCTTTTTATGACCTAATATCATATATTTCTTCGTGAAAATTAAATTACATTTTTTATACTTAAAATAAATTTTCCCGAGTATGCATTGATAACAAAACACCTTTTTCCAGGCTCTTGATCAAAAAAACTCGCTGTCTTTTAGATATTTAACAACAAAATAACAAAAACTTATTCAAAAACTGTAAACCTACTACAAACATGTAAGCTGGGAATAAGTAGATGAATTATGGCACGTTCGTACTCTTCAAATGTATTTGCCAATAATTGTTAAATTGTTTACAATAAGTGTGGTGTAATCATATATATGTACTATATGTTACTATTATTGTATATATATTATATAAATATATTATATAATATATATAATATATATATTATTATATATATATATATATATATATTAATTATATAGTCTATATATATATATACTATATATATATATTATATATAAATATATACTAGTTATATATATATATAACTATATATATATATATATATATTATTATATATATATATATATATATATTAGATATAATATATATACTAATATATTCATATATACTATATATATATATATATATATAATAAATTATATATATATATATATATATAGTATCATATATATATATATATATATTATATATAATATATATATATATATATATATATTAATATTATATAATATATTATAATATATATGAATATATATATATATATATATATATATATTTATATAAATATATATATATAATATATATATATTATATATATATATTATTATATAATATATATTATATATTTATATACATATTAAATAGATATATTATGGGCAATTATTAAGATGATTGATCCAGGAACGGAAATATCAATAAAAGAATGTAAGCGTAGATTTCAATGATTCCGAGGTTAATACATTAGCAAATATGGGATTCAAATGCTAATTTAATTAAATATTAACAAAAATTAAAAGAAAATTGACATATTATTTTTTCTTGCTTCACACCATCTTTTTTACAAGTTCTTAACTATAGGAGGTCTTAAAGCTCTTTATTTGCGTTTTATAAATTTGCATGAATGTATACGCTAAAGTTGTTTAGAAACACCTGACAATAATAAATTATATTTGAATAATTTCCATATTTTTAAGTTTTTGATCCGGTGGGTGGGGCCTTCGCCCCCCTCTATATCATCCCCCCGTCCCCCTAACGGGGTGCCCCGCTCGCAAGCTCGCGAAGTCCGAGGGGTTTTTTTTAATAAAAATACCCATAAATTATAATAATAATCGAAAATCAAATAATAAAAATGAAAGAAATTAGAAAAAAAATTAAAATTTCCTAATTGAATACAAATAGAGACTGATCCAAGTTGGTGACAAGTATATCCAGAATCCAGTATAATGATAATAATAATTCACATAATATAAATAAATAATATAGATAATAATAATAATACAAAATCTTTGTTAAATTTCTTAAATGAAAAATGCAAATAACGCTAATAAATAATAGAAAATGTAGCAATATAGAAATGCCTCGAAATTCGTTAATTTTCTTATTCGAAAATTTCCCCCGTATAAACGGAAGTCAATATCTTAATAAAGCCAAGATATATATACTTACTACCTATAATAAAACCAACTAAAATCTATATATATATTATAGATTATATATTATATACTATATATATACTATATATACTATATATATAGTAATATGAGTATATATACTCATATATATATATATAACTATATATATTATATATATACATATATATTTAATATATATATATATATATATATATAATAATATATATTATATATATATATACTATATATTATATATATAAAATATATATATATTATAATATTATATATAATTTATATATATATATATATATATATATATATATATATTTATAATATTATATATATATACAAAAAAAAAAAGAAATTATTAAAAAAAATATAAGAACTTTTAAGTAAAACAAAATATGTTTGCAAAAACTTAATAATGAAATAGCGTTTTATATAAAAAAGATAAGAATATTTCTGTTCAAAATAAATAATGTTGAATCAAACGAATATAGGAAAAGAGCTATATGAAAGAAATAAAAATAAAAATGGAGAAGTACGTTTATTAAAAATTTGGAATAACATCCAACTAGAAATTAATTACGAGCTTTTAGGGTCAATAGTTGCGCTGCGTCGGAACATCGGTTTTGCGCCTGCCGTCGGGAAACTCGTTTATGCGCCAGATAGTCCGGTTTCTCCCTTGCTTAGCCGCGCTGAGCACACGCCTGGCAGTCAAGCACCCATAAAACAAAGTTATGTATTAATATTAAAATTAATGGAGATTGGGATATGGTTACTACTACTCCAGACAATTACTACTACTATACTATACTATAACTACTACTTACTAACTACTACTTCACATCTGACTTCTACTACTCACTTACTACTACTGATAGAGAATTAAAACATGTAATCGATTTGACACAAACTTATGCATATAGCTTTACACAACACCAGTAAGCAAGGTTAAAATCATCAATGGACAGAAAACCTTAATTAGTACACCAAGTTTCTACAATTTACTAAAGTTAGGGAAAACCCCGAGTCAAATGTTGACATTGACAGAATTTTCCTGATTCAAAGTTGCTCACCCGAATTGGAAGTCGGGTTCTTTAAGCATTAGGAACCCTTAAATTTGACACATGTATATGCAAAATCGTACAAATTAGAAAGGAAAATTAAAAAAAAAGCGACGTTGTCTTGGATTTCCTGAGGTTTAGGAAATTAAACAATAAAAACTGACTCACTGGAACCTTAAGAAACCAATATTATTAGACGTGTCAAACGTTTCAAATCTATTCGAATGTAGGGAAATTCTCAAGCAGAAGGCGAACATTACTTTTAATTTCACATTAGTCATTAAAAGATGGAGCCATTAAAAATCTAAAACCTCTACCTCACACACACAAGAAAAAAAACATTTTATAGGCCCATAAAACGCAAAAGAGAATTTTAAAATTTTAAGAGGGTCATACCTATGTGTATACCAAATTTCAGCCCAATAAGATATATAGAACTCAAGAATGGAAATTTGTCTCTACCCCTTGTGAGTCATCCTATATATATATATATATAATAAATTATATATATATATATATATATATATATATATATATTATATATATATATATATATATATATATATATATTATATATATATTATATATATATTATAAAATATATTATATAATATATATATATATATATATATATTATATATATATATAGATTTTACAATATCCATAGAATCTTTTCGCAGCCTATTTACAGTCTAACTAAGGCCATAACCAACTTTGGGAGCTCAGCATCCCTCTAAAAGGGGACCTAACGAGAGGTAATTCGTCGTAGGCGAGGTTACCTCATATGAACGAAGGGATACCAAATTTGAGGGGGATACGATGCCTCTAAGACTGCTGTTGCTAGTTGAAGGTCTCTTAAGCCTAACGGTTGCTATGTATCGCGCAAGTGGCTATGGTACTTCTACTTATCACATCTTTTAACTGACATAACAGATCGTTCCCCAGATGTTTGTAGGTTATTAACATAATAACTGTTAATGTGACTGAGTTTCATACTGTTTATGTCTTATTTTTTTCAGAATCTCTGGTTTTGGAATGCTTTTGAAGTGTAAAATTTGTTATATGAAAATGCCACGAAAATGCGTAAATTTAGCGAATAGTTTTTGTTACATATGTGGTGAAATAACATTTTCGTCACAGAAACGAAATCTGACGCTTCTTGTGAAGACTGCCTATCAACATTATTTTGGTATGAAGGTAAGGGACCAAGATAAGTCATGGGCTCCACATGCATGTTGCAACTCTTGCTCAGTCATTACTACGAAATGGCTGAAAAGAAATCGATGTATGGCTTTTTTCTTGTGCCCAAACCACACAGGTGACGCTACTTTGCTTGACTCCACGTATAAAAGCAATATTGTCAAGGAAGAAAAGAGAAACAGTTGAATACACGAATCTTCCATCTGCTATTCGACCTATTCCATATTCAGATAGTCTACATGTTCCTACTCCACCTCAACATTATGATCTTGAAATAGAAAATGAAGACAGTGTGGAAGAAGGAGAACCCAACAAGCCTTCCACATCCCATGACCCAGATTTTGAGGCAAACGATGATACACCGCACCGACTGAGTCAAGTGGAATTGAGTGATCTGATTCGAGACTACAGGAATGGAATCTTCTTCAACGTGATATCAGGGTCTCACAGTACAGAGAACGTCAGAGGGATCTGTTTCCATTTTATGAGAGGAAACCCAATCTTGTTGTGCTGCGTCGTTAATGGCTTGATGAAATATTTGAATTTGAACTATGATCCAACGGAATGGAGGCTATTCATAGACTCCTTCAAGCTTAGTTTGAAAGTTGTATTACTACACAACGGCAACCGTCTTCTTTTTGTTCCTGATGGTCATGCAGTTCACATGAAGGAGACTTCTGCAAACAGGACAGCCCTCCTCGGCTCATTCAAATATGGCGAACACAGGTGGAAAACCTGTGCCGCTCTCAAAATCCTCGCTGTACTCTTATTATTGCAACAGGGGTACACTAAGTACTGCTGCTTTTTATGTATGTGGGACAGTAGGGATAGGAAAGCACATTACATTCAAGCAGACTGGCCTGCAAGAAATCTTGATTCTAGCGAGAAAAATGTCGTTGCCGAGTCTCTCGTGGACCCAAAAATGTTCTTCTTCCACTCATTTATATAAAGCTGGGTCTCATGAAACTTTTGTCAAAGGTATGAACCAGGAAGGAGAGGCCTTTAAGAACTTGCGAAACTAATTTCCTAGATTAAATGATGCAAAGGTTAAGGAAGCTATTTTTGTTGGGTAACAAATTCGACAACTTGTAAAGGATCCTGCGTTTGACCGAGTTTTGAAGAGAAAGAAAAGGAAGCTTTGGAATCCATAAAGGGTGTTATACATGGATTCTTAGGCAACAAAAGAGATGAAAGCTACACTCAGCTGGTAACAGTACTTCTGGAATAATACAATCAATAGGATGCAATATATCCTCAAACTAGACTTTTAACTCCTTAGTTTGTGCGAACTATCGTTGGTGACACGGAGTTAAGAACAACAAGCCCGATTTACGACGTTTGCAAGTGGAACAAAAGATATCAGGGCCGTTGGAATGAAGCTATGCTTGCGGATTACTGCTGGTGTGTGTAGGGATTGCTCCGGAACTCACTTACAAGAGGCAAGCAAAAAGAAAACGATCTCATGAAGCCACTACATGATACTCTTCACACCGACCCACCTGCTAGGTATTCATCCATCAATTTAGAACTCTTAGAATGTAACTTTCACTAACTATATTTAAAATGCACTTCAATGTTGTTGGGACATGTAATTAAAATGTAACATTTTCTCTTAATCCATTAAAATAGCATTTCCACCTATTGTATATCACAGAAACTAGAGCTAATAAAGATTTTTCTTTGCCCTATTCGTTTTTCTCACCCCAAAATTAGTAAAATTACACTAATGAAGTTAAAGAAACATTCCAAAAAATTATTTATATATGTGTGTGTGTAGGTGTGTGTGCGAGCTCGCGCTCAATTTTACATGTGCTCCACTGGTAAAACGAATAGGGCAAAGAAAAATCTTTATTAGCTCTAGTTTCTGTGATATACAATAGGTGGAAATGCTATTTTAATGGATTAAGAGAAAATGTTACATTTTAATTACATGTCCCAACAACATTGAAGTGCATTTTAAATATAGTTAGTGAAAGTTACATTCTAAGAGTTCTAAATTGATGGATGAATACCTAGCAGGTGGGTCGGTGTGAAGAGTATCATGTAGTGGCTTCATGAGATCGTTTTCTTTTTGCTTGCCTCTTGTAAGTGAGTTCCGGAGCAATCCCTACACACACCAGCAGTAATCCGCAAGCATAGCTTCATTCCAACGGCCCTGATATCTTTGTTCCATTACAGAAGTATCCTGATGGAATCTTTCTCCGTGTTCACCACTGATAGTTCCACAACTAGGAAGTAAAAGTCTAGTTTGAGGGATATATTGCATCCTAGTTGATTGTATTATTCCAGAAGTACTGTTACCAGCTGAGTGTAGCTTTCATCTCTTTTGTTGCCTAAGAATCCATGTATAACACCCTTTATGGATTCCAAAGCTTCCTTTTCTTTCTCTTCAAAACTCGGTCAAACGCAGGATCCTTTACAAGTTGTCGAATTTGTTACCCAACAAAAATAGCTTCCTTAACCTTTGCATCATTTAATCTAGGAAATTAGTTTCGCAAGTTCTTAAAGGCCTCTCCTTCCTGGTTCATACCTTTGACAAAAGTTTCATGAGACCCAGCTTTATATAAAGAGTGGGAAGAGAACCATTTTACCGTTACCAGAGACTCGGCAACGACATTTTTCTCGCTAGAATCATGAGATTTCTTGCCAGGCCAGTCTTGCTGAATGTAAATGGTGCTTCCTATCCCTACTGATCCCAACATACATTAAAAAAGCAGCAGTTACTTAGTGTACCCCTGTTGCAATAATAAGAGTACAGCGAGGATTTTGAGAGCGGCACAGTTTTCCACCTGTGTTCGCCCATATTTGAATGAGCCGAGGAGGGCTGTCCTGTTTGCAGAAGTCTCCTTCATGTAACTGCATGACCATCAGGAACAAAAAGAAGACGGTTGCCGTTGTTTAGTAATACAGATTCAAACTAAACTTGAAGGAGTCTATGAATAGCCTCCATTCGGTTGGATCATAGGAGCAAATTAATTATTTCATTCAAGCCATTAACGACGCAGCACAACAAGATGGTTTCCTCTCATTTTAAAGAACAGATCCCTCTGACGTTCTCTGTACTGTGAGACCCTGATATCACGTTGAAGAAGATTCCATTCCTGTAGTCTCGAATCAGATCACTCAATTCCACTTTGACTGTCAGCGTGCGGTTGTATCATCGTTTGCCTCAAAATCTGGGGGCATGGGATGTGGAAGGCTTGTTGGGTTCTCCTTCTTCCAACACTGTCTTCTATTTTCTATTTTCAAGATTCATAATGTTGAGGTGAGTAGAAACATTGTAGGACTATCCTGATATATGGAATTAGGTGAATAGCAGATGGAAAGATTCGTGTATTCAACTGTTTCTCTTTTCTTCCTTGACCAATATTGCTTTTATACGTGGAGTCAAGCAGAAGTAGCAGTCACCTGTGTGGTTTGTAGGCACAGAAAAAGCCATACATCGATTTTTCTTTTTCAGCCATTTTCGTAGTATGACTGAGCAAGAGTTGCAACATGCATGTGGAGCCCATGACTTATCTTGGTCCCTTACCTTCATACCAAAATAATGTTGATAGGCAGTCTTCACAAGAAGCGTCAGATTTCGTTTCTGTGACGAAAATGTTATTTCACCACATATGTAACAAAAACTATTCGCTAAATTTACGCATTTTCGTGGCATTTTCATATAACAAATTTTACACTTCAAAAGCATTCCAAAACCAGAGATTCTGAAAAAAATAAGACATAAACAGTATGAAACTCAGTCACATTAACAGTTATTATGTTAATAACCTACAAACATCTGGGGAACGATCTGTTATGTCAGTTGAGAGGTGTGACAAGTAGAAGAACCATAGCCACTTGGTAGATACATAGCAACCGTTAGGATTAAGAGATGTTCAACTAGCAACAGCAGTCTTAGAGGCATCGTATCCCCCTCAAATTTGGATATCCCTTCGTTCATATGAGGTAACCTCGCCTACGACAAATTACCTTCTCGTTAGGTCCCCCCTTTAGAGGGATGCTGAGCTGCTGCCCAAAGTCCTATTCTGTTGCTGGTGTGTATGGTGCCTTTAGTTAGACTGTAAATTAGGCTGACCGAAAAGATATCTATTGGATATTGTAAATATATATATATATATAATATATATATAATATATATATATATATATATATATATAATAATATATATAATATATATATATAAATATATATATATATACATATTATTTAATATATATATATATATATATATATATATATATATTAATATATATAATATTATATTATAATATAAAATATATAAAAGATGACTCATCAATGGGGTAGGGTCAATTTTTCATTCTTGCGTTCTATATATCGTATCGGTCTGAAATTTGGTATACATATAAGTGATGGTGCCACCTCGCCGTAGACGAAGGTACATGTGGCTTCATCCCCCCGAAGGGGAATACAGCCCCCCCTTAAAGCTTTAAAATACTCTTTAGGGTGTCATAGAGAGTTTGTGTATCTCTCAAAGTTGGTATACTTATTGTGGATGATGTCACCTCATCGTATACGAGGTTACGTGTGGCTGCACCCCCTCCAAATTGTTTTTTATGGTTTATAGGTATATATAATGTTAAGTTTTTTGGTGTGAGGTGAAGGTTAAAATTATTATAGTTTGATCCTTTATTGGTTAATGTGAAATCCAAGTCATGCCGGCCCATGATTTAGGAATTTCGCTTACACTGTTGAATTATGAAACTTGACGTATTAAATTATGGGTTCCCAATGCTAAGAAATCCGATTCCAAGGTCGGTGAGACATTTGAATCAGGAAATCCAAGTCTTGTAGGCCAATGACTTGGATTTTCCTTAACTTTGATAGATTTAGACACTTGATGTGTCAAATTTAGATTTTCTAAGGTTGAGATTGGACTTGCCTAATGGTTGTTATAGAAAACCTTATGCAAGGATGGGTGTCGATAGCGAATACGTTGTTCTTAATCCTCTATCGGTTGTAATAGTAGTAGTAGCAACAATAGTGGTATTAGTCACCATAGTCACACCAATTTATTTTATTATCATTATTATTATTATTTTGTTTAACGGGTTGTGTGAAGGCTCCACGCGGGTGCTCGAGCGCCCCTGCAGGCGCAAACCGGCGCGATCCGGCGTGATCCGGCGCGATCCGGCGCAAAACCAGCGCGTCCGCCCACCAGAGTAATATTGATGCGCGAACGCAGAAGTATTTTTCAGTTGCAATGTTATTTTAAACGTTTAATAAAGTGCTTACTCCATTTTTTAAAGTTTCTTTTCATATAACTCGTTTTCTATACGTTTATTTTATTTTAAACTGAAATATTTTTATTTATTTATTCATTTAGAGAAAACCTGTTTCATTATTATAGTTTTTGAAAAATATCTTATGTTTTTACTAAAAATAATGTAATTTTTAAATAAAGACATGTTTTTTATTGACCCTAAGGCTGTAAGTTAATAAGGCAGTATCGCAAGCATCCCCATAAGGCCCCCTCCCACCTAACTACGCAGTACTGCTTTACTACTTCACGCCATATTTGAACACATTTTGTGAAAATAACTTCATTGTTTATTGAACATTGGGATATTTGTATGTATATAATATATATATATATATATATATATATCTCATATAATCATATATAAAAGATATATATATAATATATATATATAGTATATATATATATATATATATTAATATATATATTATATAAAAATTCTGTTCATCACCCAACCTTCCTCCCCCAAGATTTGAAGACGTGCGTATCGTAACCATGCACTGGAAAACAGAAAGTTACGCTAGAAGGAATATGACGCAAGGTCCGAAAAGAGAAATTCCCAACCTTACCGAGCCCCTTTTGATACCTATTCAATAGAGTAACTCGTCGCAGTCAGAAAATCCACCCATAGAACTTCACGGACGAGTCCGCGACGGACCATCACTATGGCATCTCGTTAATGTGAGGTTCATCCCATTGACTCCTGGCGTGGGGCACAACCATACCCCCTCACAAAATCCCTGGTCATATCACTACCTACTATGCACCCTTTCTCTTTCTCGTTTTCTCTCTGCAGAAACTAACATTTCTCTTCTCCAAGTATGCCTTAACTGACATCAATTCTCCACTTTTTTCATAGGTTTCCAAGTCGGTCAAATTACCAACACACATTTTTAACATCTGCTTAATCAGTCGACTCATCCATCCTTTCCATATGATCAAACCATCTTAATACTCTCTCATTTACGCCCTTCTTCATACCACACAGCTCCCTAACACGCTAATTCCTCCTTTTATCACTTCTCACACCTAACACGCCCCTAAGATTATCTATCTTAACAAACTGCAACGTAAATCTTTACCTATTATTCGACACCATATTTTCGCTACAATACATTACACCATTAGCAACATACACTCACACAGAACCCAAGGCAACTCCAGAGTTAGTTCCCTTACATTCAGGAAAGATTTAATTGCACTAGCCACCTTCATACTGCTCCCAACTTTCATACTATATCCTGCAATATCCGTTCCCTTTTCATCCAACAGCCTAAATATTTAAACTTACATATTTGTTCGTTACCTACAATCCAACATGATTTCACACTTCGGACTCTCCCTACCTAAAACCATCACCTTGCTCTATATTTGCTTTCAACCCCTCCCCCTTTTACACACCCTTTTAAACCCTTCTACCAATCCTCTCAAACTTTCTTAAGATTCACCACACAAAGCCAAATCATCTGCGTACAATAAGCAACACACCCTCCCCTACCTTAAATTCTTTCATCACCCCATCAATATAAAAATTAAAAAACCAAAGACACACAAGATATCCCTGTCTCACTCCATTTATTTTTACACACGCTTCACTATGGAGATGCGTACTTTTAATTCCATTCAGAAGCCTACCACCATCATCATATATCATTAATGTCTCATTAAGAGTTTACTTAAACATTTTGTCAACAAAGAATTTGATGCTTGTTAATGTGCCTCAATGCACTAATCTCAATATAAACAATTTTGGCCCTTTCCCCTTTGTCTTTCTCAATTATTGAATCTAAAACTTAAATGTTATACATTAATTGACATAGTTTAAATGCAATGGGTGTTAGAACACATTAACAAGAAACTGAGGATGCTATATAATTAATTTATTTATTTATTTTCTTTAAATTCAGAGCTGCTTCGATCGAAATATTGTCTGCCTGAGGATTTTCTCGGAGGAATGAATGTGCCTCCTCAAATTACTCTGATCAGCACTAAGGATTGAATAAGTTTCCAAACAACGAAAATTAAACATCTTATTCGAATCTATTTTTTAGTTACTGTATACGGCTAGCAGCATGCATGTATCTAAAAACTATAACAGCTACAGGAAAATAAATAATATTTCTGAATTCAGCGACCAATTTCATGGGTGAAACTTATTAATAAATATTAGAATAAAATAAATTTTTTTTAACACCTTAAATATTAGTAACATCTTATGCCTGGCAGCGTATACTCTGAGTACATGCTCGCGCCAGAGTTAGCAAAAAAAATTTAAATTTTTATAATTTTTTTTTAAGCTTGAGGCGCGCTGGACAAAGGGCCGAAGTCCACCCATGTTTCCCCAGCTAGCGAGATAACCCTGACTCTATTCCATCTTTTCAATAACGATGTATCGGTTTATTAAAAAAAATTAAATTAAGAAATATTCCTGCAACTTCTTAGCGCTCTAAATTCAGAAAAACGAAATGAACAGTTGTCACTTATCATATTTTCAATTTTTTAAGAATTTTAATTTTAAAACTAATTTTTTAATTTCATCATAAAAGTCTCTATTACAAAAATCTGTAATTTATTTTTCATGCAGCTATTAGTGATACTTACATTGAGCATACTCCTGTGAGTCCGAAGAGTGCCCTATGTACTCAATCTTCTAACTAACAACTAGTAAACAATACACATACCGAAGAAAATTTTAGGAATTTTACGAACCTATTTTTAACTTCATATGTAGTAATTTAAACCGTATTGCTGCATAAAGTAATATTCGTGATGAGCATCACTAATTCTTAATTAAGAGTAAATTACCAATGTCTTTCTGGCATTATCATTCCCTTGACTATATAATTTTTTTGAAATTATATAAAACATTTCTATATAATGTGTAAAAAGCGACTCTTAGATATAGTCGTTTCATTTAATTAACCTTTGTAAATCTTGATTTAGGACAAATTCTTATAATTAAAAAAATAACAATAATTTTATTAAAACATTAAAAATATGGCATTTCGCATACAAATTCGGGTAACAAATATAATAATTCGACAGGTTTACCTTAAATTATCATAAATTTACAATCATTCCTTAACCTTCTCCAAGTAATAATTTAATAAACGTACAATTATCTGAAAATAGCAATTATAGAGACAGTCTAATCCTGCTGTCCATACCGTAAAACAGCTCAAAATAAGCACTAACACATGCATAAAATCATCGAAAAAAGTATAAACAATATCTTAAATCACAAATATTATAAAAATACAATCCTCTTTAAATAAAATTCTTTTCTACAAAAAATAACGAATTAATTTGATTATATTGACGTAAACTCAAATCAATCTATTACTACTATACAAGACGAAGGGGGGAGTGAAGATGTTTGGTTTTCTTTTCAAACACTTAATGCATCCTTTAAAAAAAATCGCAGACACCGAGAAATATCTCAAAAGTAAATACCAAATTTAATAGTAGAATATATATATATATATATATATAATAATAATATATATATATATATATATATATAATATAATTATATATATAATATAATAATAATATATATATATTATATATATAGTATATATAAATGATAAGTCAAAGGAGATTTTACTCTCCAGAAATCAGCGGGATTCGAACATTGGGTACGAACCAACGTGCGACTTTCTTCTTTAGTGTTATCATCCTGAAACGACAAATTTAACGACAATCGTCACCCATTTCTATTAAGACATTAAGGAAGTTCCATCCTTAAATCTGGGTAATTTCTTGATTTTAGAATTTTCACATATAAATTTGAAGACCAATCTAGCATTCAACCTTACTCGAAACTTATCTTATTTGTGGCACAACAAAAATTCCTTAGTTCAATTTTACTGTAGTTGTTTTCGAAAGTTTTTCCGAAAGGTATTGGAACATTTCGGGATTGACATTATTCATTGCTTTAATGAAATTTTTCTTGAAGCTAAGTTTAATGCTGAAAGGTGACAGAAATTTTTTTTATCTTTCCACCTACTAAACGGGCAATCTGGACATTTCTTTTTCCTGGGATATATACATACCTAAGTAAAAATTCAATTTTGTGTAACGTTCTATAATGGAGTGGCTTTCTCACAGAAAAAGAAACCAGCAGACAAACTTTTTTTGAATCTTGACTGTATATCCACAAGCATTCCTGTAACTATTAGACCTACGCAAATATTCCATTGATTAATGTTCTATTTGATTGCCTTTAGTATAACCTTTATACCGGCGAAATGGACATTGGGGAAATATGGCATTTTGCTATCATTTTACAGAAGAGCTACTTTTAAGCTTCTCTGCGACGAATCAATAAAAAGACCCTAGTCATTAGCCAGAGACATGACCGTAAATAATCCATTGATGCAATGACATTACAAGAGATAATGATAAATCAAATTTTCATTTCAGATGCTTACTATTTATAACATTTCTCTCAAGTGTATTAAAGAAAAGATATTGGCTGTGTTGAGCATTAAAATCAACAAGAATGATAAATTTATAAAAAAAAAAGTTAAAAAGAGAGAATGACTTCTAATCTGAAGTTTAAATAATCGAAGAATTTAGAAGAGTAAGTTCATTAAGGAGACGAATATGCAGAGCAAATCAATTTTGTAGTTGATTGGTGAAATAGCTTGAGCCTTAAGGTAGGAAAATCGCAAGGGTCCAAATCAGAGACACAAGAGCAAGGAGCATCATTGCGCACATGGGCACAACAGCCGCCTAAGAGTGAAAAGAGTAAGGTTTGCCATCAAAACTCTCACACACCTGAATTTCGGTTAAGAACAAAAGATGAAGTAAGATTAGGAGAGGTGACGTTCAACAAAGCAGAAATTAGATTTAAAACCTCAGAAGTTCCAGATATTTATGACGAAAGAAGACCAAGCATCAGAACATGTTCATATTTGCGTGACAGTAAAGACCCCATCCACAGAGGCCGTCAACTCCCAAGTAGTGACGGGGAAAGGGTATATGAGGAGCTATTCTTTGTAGCTACCACTTTGGGTTCTCCGAGGCTAATCTTGTGGTCAACAATATGATTTATTTTAAAAAATGAATTTGTCTGCAACTGGATTTACGGTGTGTGATAATGATGTACCTACTCCAGTGTAAGAAATTATATATATATATATATATATATATATAATATATATATATATATATATATATATATATATATATATATATATATATATATATATATATATATATATATATATATATATATAGTTAGTTGGTTAAAACTTGACAGAACCCACCCTTTTCGATATGAAGGAATAGAGTTATAGGTCTGAAACTTGGAATATAACTATGTATGGAATAAGCTCGAATCCGTGTAAATTCAAGTCTGTAGGATGTATAGTAGAGGGGGTCGCCCCCGAGGGTGAACGCTGATATTGCGCTTACGCTCTTGTGGCGTGATCAGCGATCGAAATTAGGCCTAACGAGAGTTAGGTTCGAGCGTGATGACGTAAATCTCGCCGCAGACGAGATCTACGTCAGCGCGCGAGAGCGCGCGCGCGCCCATACACATACGCATACACATTATTATTGTTATTATTATATTACATCGAAGAAGTGATCCCGAAGGGATCACTTCTTGAGTTGTTTTTTTAAACCTTTTTGCGCCTCGCTTTCAGACTCCGAGTCCGCAACTGCATGGCACTGCAACTAGTTACGCACCGCCCCCGCAGGCCTCTGGCTTCCGCCATAATATCCTATATAGTTAGAGTTAACGTATCGTGATAAAATTTTGAGTGGTGTTAGATGGGGAGGTAACCTCTAGTCATGGACGATGTTACGTCCCCAAGGGTCCCCCCCCCAGGGGGACCCACCCCCTAAAAAAAAATTAAATTGATCGTAATAGACTGAAATTTGGTGAGAGATTCCAGAGAGTTGAGTTCTAGAAAGTTAGTATTGGAATTCAAGGAGTTGGCTCCGGCACCGGTGCTGGAGCCACTGCGGTGCTTAGTTAATAAACAAACATTCGTATAACCACAATGTTGGTGTCCTTATATTTGTTTTCGATTCTGTAGATTTCGAAAATAATGGTTTCAGAACGAAACAAAGAAAAAAAAAATAAATAAATAAATAAATAAAAAAATAAATAAATAAAATAAAAATTTATTAAAATTTTTTTTAATGTTTATAACTTACAAATTTACGTTTTTTACATACCCTAAAGCAGTAATCAACTAAATCAAACCACTAATCCCCCCAAAAAAACAAATCCCTTCCTGACCCATCTGTGGGATCTTATTGATCCTAATTGATTAAGGTCAAATTTTTTACTAAAATTTTCATGTTTTACATACCCTAAAGCAGTACATCCACTAAATCAAGCCAACTAACCAACCTCCCTCCTGACCATCTGTGATCTATGGATCTATTGTTTAAGGTCAAATTTTTACTAAAATTTTCCTGTTTTACAATACCCTAAAGCAGTAAATCACTTAATCAAGCCGCCCAACCAACCCTCCTACCCATCTGTGATCTATTGATCTATTGATTAGGTCAAATTTTTTACTAAAATTTTTACTATGTTTTACATACCCCTAAAGCAGTAAACAACTAATCAAACCACTATGCAACCTCCCTCCTGACCATCTGTGGTCTATTGATCTATTAATTAAGGTCAAATTTTTACTAAATTGAACATTTTACATACCCTAAAGGCAGTAAATAAATCAAACAACTATCCAACCTCCCTCCTGTAATCATCTCGTGAATTTATTGATCTATTGATTAGGGTCAAATTTTTACTAAAAATTGGTAACGTTTACTACGCCTAAATCAAATAAATCAATAATCAAACCACCATCCTAGCCAGCATCCGGCCACCCCTGTCCATCCTTGATCTATTGATCTATTGATCTAATTGATTCAAGTCACATTTTCGAGTATCATTTTGGATAAACATAAACATAAAATCAAGTTCTTTTTATACAACATCAATCAACTATATGTTGACGTAAGCAAAATTCAACATTAATAAAGCTTAACTTAGGTATCATCTGAGCTTATGAAATATAACCCAAACGACAAACTGTAAGCACATCTTAAACAGGAATAAACGTTACATTAACAAAGTTCCACACTTAAACATAAACATGTAATATTTAACAAAAATTAACCATAACCGTGTTGTAAATTATCATACAGAACCATGAGTTATAACTCTAAACATAGATAAGGTTTTTACAATTAAAAAGCTAACATAGCACAACTGAACCTAAGAAAATAATGTACAACAACAAACCTAACACCATCCTAAGCAGGAATAAGCAGTCAACATTACCAAAGTTCCACACTTAATCATCAGTAGTAACTAACATAGCATGCAAGTACTAACCTATTCTTACTTTGTCAAGCATATCTCTAACATAACGATGTTAATTTACACTAACAGGTAATATTTAACTAAATTTTATCACAACATTGGTTAATTATCATTCAGAAGCAGCGAAAGTATGCAACCGTAACAAAGTTTCACATCAATAAAGCTAACATATAGTTACATGAACTAAGAAAATATTGTACAACAACGACAAACCTATCACTCCTTAAACACGAATAAAACTGTTAACATTACAAAGTTCCACACTTAACACCAGTAAAGCAACTAACCATGGTTATCAAAAACGTAACCTAACTTACTTTTTCAAGCATAAACTCTAACATATTAACGTAACTTACACTACACAGTAACATTAACTAAAATTTCTCACAACAGTGGTTAATTATACTAATCAACGAAAGTATGCTAACGTAATAAAGTTCCACATCAATAAAACTAACATATAACCTGAACTATTAAAGCTAACAGGGCGTAACATGAACTAAGAAAATAATGCAAAAAGACAACCCTAACACAACTTACACACAAATAACTGTTAACATTAACAAAGTTCCACACTTACATCAGTAAAGTACTAACATGGTATGCAAAGCGTAATCTAATCTTACTTTTTTC
This sequence comes from Trachelipus rathkii, assembly GCA_015478945.1. NCBI lineage: Eukaryota > Metazoa > Arthropoda > Malacostraca > Isopoda > Trachelipodidae > Trachelipus > Trachelipus rathkii. The sequence goes on along the minus strand of JABUQX010016033.1, from coordinate 20,749 downwards.
CAGCATATCTCTAACAAATTAACGTTAATCTTACACTGACTCAGTACATTTAACTAAAATTTTATCCACAACACTTGTTAATTATTACTGATCAACGAAACTATCTCTAACGTAAATAAAGTTTCCACATCAAATAAAACTAACATAGCGTAACATGAACTAAGAATATAATGTACAAAAGCAAACCTAACCACAACTTACATACGAATAAACTGTTAACATTAAAAAAGTTCCACTGAGTTCTTTATATACTAGTCAGTGAATATATGCTAACATAACAATGTTTTCACATTAATAAAGCTAACAGAGCATCATATGAACCAGGAAAATAATGTACAACGACAAGCTACACATCTTACGCCCTAAATAAACTGTTAAACATTAACAAAGTTCCACACTTACACCCAAGAAAGTAACTAACTTTACATACAATACGTAACCCTATACATACTTTTTCCAAGCATATCTCTAACCTATTAACGTTACTTACATTGACACCGTAACATTTATCAAAAAATGTATCATAACCTTGACCGATTATCTACAGACGCAACGAATAATATGCAAACGTAACAACAGTTTTTTACATTATCAATAGTAATATTAACCAAAAATTTATCATAACCTTATCCCAAATAACATTATCTCTTTTTAGAATCCTTCCCCCTTTCAGAAAATAACAACTCTAAACATGAAAATGATTTTAAGCTATAACCATTTGCATAAAGTGATGCAATATTTTATTATATTTAACCCTCTGACAGGAATATGAGCAATGTAGCAGTCGCCATTCGGTTTACAATTAAATATAAATGACACATCGTTGGGAATGACGAAACGCCTCGCACAAAATGAGTTCTTTATATACTAACCAACGAATATATGCTAACATAACAAGGGTTTTCACATTAATAAAGCTAACATATCATCATATGGACTAAGAAAATAATGTACAACGACGAATCTATCACAACGTAAGCATGAATAAACTGTTAGCATTAACAAAGGTCCACACTTAACACCTGTAAAGAACTAACATTGCATAAAACGTAACCTACTTCATGCTTTCCCATAACAATATCTCTAGCATATTAAACGTTAATTTTACATTGACACCGTAATATTTAACAAAATTATGCATAAACCTTGTTTAATTATCACACAGACCAACGAAAAGTGTAAACATAGCAAAGTTTTTAATTCAAACATAACACAAAATAAGTTCTTTATATACTAACCATCGATTATATGCTACGTACAATGTTTTTACATTAATAACCCAACATAACATAACCTGAACTAAGAATATAATGTACAACGACAAACCCAACACACCCATACGAACGAATAAACCACTAACATTAACAAATTTCCGCCTAAACAACAGTAAAGTACATAACACTTCGTCCAATACCGTAAACCTATTCATACTTTTTCAATCGCAATATCTCTGACATATCAATGTTAATTTTACCATTAACATCGTAATATTTAACAAAAGTTTAGCCATAAAACTGTCTAAATCATCATCTGACAAAGAATATAATGGCTGACTGTAACAAATGTTTACATCAAACTTCGTAACATTTAACGAAAAAAAATTCTCATAACTCATCTAAATATCATAATCCCCAGCGAATAATCGCAAACATAACAAAGTTTTTTTCCAAACATAATATAACAAAAAATAACAAAACTTTATCCTAACATAACATAAAAATTAAGTCTTTGAGTAAAATATCACAGTAAAACGTAATAATTTACTGATTTTAAGCAGTAAAATCAATAAATCAGTAAAACAAACCACCCTCCTGCAGTCCCCTACCCGTCCCACCCCGCCTGTGATCTATTGAGCTATTGATTCAAGTCATTTTTCAAGTATCATTTTGGACCAAACATAACAAAAATATGTTCTTTATATAGCTAACCTACGAATATATGCTTAACCAACAAAGTTTTAGCATCAATAAAGCTAACATATCATAACCTGCAACTAGGAATATAATGTACAAATGCAAACCTAACATACATCGCATATGAATAATCAGCTACATCCTGAAAAATTCCCTACTGATTAAGATAAAGTAGCTAACAGGTCACTGCAATACGATATGTTCCACTTTTCGAGCATATTAGCAACAGGTAAAGCCGTATTATCTAACAAAATCTCTTAACAAAGTGACCAATCTATCAAAGATGCCACCATCTTGAACTATGAATTGACACTATCTTCATCAAAGTGTCACTCGTTTCGAGTATAACATCATTTGACCTATGAATAAACGTAGACATTAGCAAAATTCTAGGGCAAACCTAACATTACTCAACAAAAACTTAACCTAGGCTCACGTTTCTAACACATCATCGTCAGTTAACACAGTAATATCTTACAAAAACTCATCCAATTTCTTAACAAATCAGTGTTATTTTCACATTGTCATAGTAATATTTAACATAACGTACCTAACTTACGAATAAACAGTTTTCATTAACCAAGAGTATCTAAAGCAACACATTACCTTCCGAGAGAAAACCCAGGGGGGATGCGCCCCTTGAAAGGGATGTGAATCCTGAGAGGGGGGATCACCCCGAAGGGGTGTAAGCGGGCATTACCCCTCCGAAGGAGGGGTAAGGCCTCAGCCCTTTGGGCTGAGGCCCAAAGCCCGCTTACACCCCTTCGGGGTGATCCCCCTCAGGATTCACACCCTTTCATGGGGCGCATCCCCCTGGGTTTTTCTCGGAAGGTAATGTGTGGCTTTAGATACTCTTGGTTAATGAAAACTGTTTATTCGTAAGTTAGGTACGTTATGTTAAATATTACTATGACAATGTGAAAATAACACTGATTTGTTAGAGAAATGATGAGTTTTTGTAAGATATTACTGTGTTAACTGACGATGATGTGTTAGAAACGTGAGCCTAGGTTAAGTTTTTGTTGAATAATGTTAGGTTTGCCCTAGACTTTTGCTAATGTCTACGTTTATTCAATAGTCCAAATGATGTTATACTCGAATCGAGTGACACTTTGATGAACGATAAGTGTTCATTCATAGTTCAAGAATGTGGCAATCTTTGATAAGATTGGGTCCACTTTGTTAAGGGATTTTGTTAGATAATGCGGCTTTACCTGTTGCATATTATGCTAGAAAAGTGGGAACATATCGAGTATGTATGACCTGTTAGCTACTTTATCTTGATCAGTAGGGAATTTTCAGGATGTTAGTGATAATTCATACGCGAGGTATGTTAGATTTGCATTTGTACATTATATTCCTAGTTGCGGTTATGATTTGGTTAGCTTATTGATGTTAAAACTTTGTTGGTTAAGCATATATTCCGTAGGTTAGTATATAAGAACATATTTTTATGTTATGTTTGTTCAAAATGATACTTGAATATGACTTGAATCAATAGCTCAATAGATTCACGGCGGGTGGGACGGGGTAGGAGGGTAGAGGGGTTGGTTTGATTTACTGATTTACTGTTTAAAATCAGTAAATATTAGTTTTACTGTGATATTTTAACTCAAAGAACTTATTTTTTGTTATGTTTAAAAAAAATTTTTTGTTATTTTTTGTTATGTTTGGTTAAAACTTTTGTTATGTTTGCGATTTATTCGCTGGGGGATTATGATATTTAGATGATAGGTTATGAAGAATTTTTTGTTAAATGTTAAGAAGTTGATGTAAAACATTTGGTACATCAGCATTATATTCTTTGTCAGTATGGATGATTAGACAGGTTTATGCTAACTTTGATAAATATTACGATGTTAATGTTAAATTACATTGATATGTCAGAGATATGCATGAAAAAGTAAGAATAGGTTTACGTTTTGGACAAAGTGTTATGTACTTTACTGTGTTAATTGGCGAAGTTTGTATTGTAGTGGTTTATTCGTACGTATGGTGTGTTGGGTTTGTCGTGTACATTATATTCTTAGTTCAAGGTATGTTATGTTGGGTTTATTAATGTAAAAAACGTTTTACGTTAGCTTAATACTCGATGGTTACGTAAATATAAGAACTTATTTTTTGGTTATGTTTGAAATAAACTTGCTATGTTTACACTTATTCGTTGGTCTGTGTATAATATAAACAAGGTTATGATAAAATTCTTGTTAAATATTACTGTGTCAATGTAAAATTAACGTTAATATGCTAGAGATATGCTTGGAAAAAGTATGATTAGGTTACGTTTTTGTATGCATGTTAGTTACTTTACAGGTGTAAGTGTGGACCTTTGTTAAGTTAACAGTTTATTCATGCTAAGTTGTGATAGATTCGTCGTTTGTACTTATTTTCTTAGTCCTATGATGTTAATGTTAGCTTTAAATTAATGCGAAAGACCCTTGTTATTTATGCATATAATTCGTGGTTTTAGTAATATAAGAACTCATTTGTGCGCGGCCGTTTCGTATCAACGATGTGTCATTTTATATTTAATTGTAAACGAATGGCGACTGCTTACATTGCTCATATCTGTCAGAGGGTTAAATATAATAAGTATGCATCACTTTATGCAAATGGTTAATGCATAAAATCATTTTCATGTTTAGGTTATTATTTACTGAAAGGGAAGGATCTAAAAAGAGATAATGTTATTTGGGATAAGTTATGGTAAATTTTTTTAAATATTACTTATGTAAGTAAAAAACTTTGTTAACGTTTGCATATATTCGCTTGGTCCTGTTATGATAATCGGTCAGGTATGAATACATTTTTTGATAAATGTTACTGTGTCAATGTAAGATTAAGGTTAATATGTTAGAGATATGCTTGGAAAAGTATGAATATGTTACGTTTTGTATGTAAAGTTAGTTATTTTCTGTGTAAGTGTGGACTTTGTTAAATGGTTAACAGTTATTAGGCGAAAGATGTGTAGCTTTGTCGTTGTACATTATTTTATTAGTTCTTATGGTAATGCTATGTTAGCTTTTATTAATGTGAAAACATTGTTATGTTAGCTATATTCACTGATTAGTAATATAAAGAACTCAGTGGGACTTTGTTAATGTTAACAGTATATTCGTATGTAAGTTGTGTTTGTTGTCCTTTGTACATTATTTCTAGTTCATGTTTACGCTATGTATGTTTTTATTGATGTTGGGGGAAACCCCTTTTTAATTTTAAACGCTCCTAGAGTAATATTCGTTGATCAGTAATAATTAATCCAATGTTTGTGATAAATTTTAGTTAAATGTTACTGTTACTGTGTTTGTGTAAGATTAACGTTACATATGTTAGAGATATGCTTGAAAAAAAGTAAGAATAGGTTACCTTTTGCATACCATGTTAGTTGCTTTACAGAATGCTAAGTGTGGAACTTTGTTAGTTAACAGTTTATATTTGTGTGTAAGTTGTGTTAAGGTTTGTCTTTTTTGCATATTTTCCTTTGTTCATGTATCGCATGTTAGTTTATTGATGTGAAAACTTTATTTCGTTATGCATACTTCGTTGATCAGTATAATTACCCAATGTTGTGAGAAATTTAGTTAAATGTTACTGTGTTAGTGTAAGAATTAACGTCAATATGTTAGAGTTATGCTTGAAAAGGTAGATTAGTTTACGTTTTGCATACCATGTTAGTTGCTTTTACTGGTGTTAAGTGTGGAACTTTTGTTAATGTTAACAGTTTTTTCCTGTTTAAGGTGTGATAGGTTTGTCTTTGTAACATTATTTTTCTTAGTTCATGTAACGATATGTTAGCTTTAATGATGTGGAAACTTTGTTTACGTTAGCATACTTTC
>JABUQX010016032.1:10000-29682 GCA_015478945.1 Trachelipus rathkii | reverse complement strand
TATTAAATATATATATATATATATATATGTATATATAATATTTTATTTTAGACTGGAGTTTTAGCAACCTGAGGGCCCCTGCTCCCTTTGCACCGTCTCCAGCTCTCGCTCCTGCTCCTGCTCCTGCTTTCCTGCTCCTGCTTCCTGCTTCGCTGCTCCTGCTCCTGGTGCCTGCTCCTGGCTCCTTGCTCCTCTCTGCCTATTCTGCTCGCTCCTGCTCCTATCTCCTGCTCCTGCTCTCTCCTCCTCCGCTCCTTCTCTGGTTCCTGTCCTGCCTGTGAAGAATGGGACAGTCATGTCAAATTAAAGTGCTTAAAGGATCGAAGTAAAGATAAATATAGTTGCCAGGAATTTGAAAGATAAGAGTATTTGTGAGTGTCATCAGACTTAATTTTTTATCGCGAAACAAGAAATGACAACTAAAATATAATATCATTTTAATATGAAGCCCGCAATTAGATCAATTCATATTTGGTCTGAAATTATTAAAAAAAATTTTACACATTGATATTAAATGACATACTTTTCTAAATAAATTTTAATACAAAATTATATTCAATGATGAATTTATTTAATTAATAACCAACGGTTAACTAGAAGAATGATTGATTCATAACCTTCACCTCCTACTCCTGCCCCTCCTCCTCCTCCTCCTTCCTCTTTGCCCCTCCCTATATATATATTCCTCCTCATCCTCCTCCTCACCCTTCTCCTCCTCCTCTCCTCTCCCTTCTCTCCTCCTCCTTCCACCTCCTCCCTCCTCCCCTTCTCCTTCTCCTCGTCCTCAAAAGTTTCTTTTTTTGCCATTATTAAGATTCACACAGCCTGAGCTAATATGGCTTCTCGTGCATTCTACCAAATCGTTCTGAATAGCCTGTATATGTAAACAGCACCTGTAGGTTGGAAAGCAGTGATTGATTCAAGGAAACTTTTAGGCGTAAACTGCAAACAGAGATGGTCAGTGAGCACACCTAGAACTTCACAAATGATATGCATCAGTTTACACTTGAATATGAATAATATGAAGTTTATTGGAAGAACTCAGGAGTGCAATACACGGAAAATTTAAAATATATGCAATGATATATATGTTATTAATATATGAGAGGTTACCTCCGGCAGAAAAATCAATACCTACTTCAGACGTAATGAATAAAAATAAAAGCTATACATTAATGAAAAATATATGCATACTATTCAAATGTTTATAAAATTAAATGCCATCAATCTATATCGAACAGTTAAATTAATAATAATAATAATAATAAAAATAATACTTAATAATAATAATAATAATTAAAATAATAAAATAATAAAAAATAAAATAATAATAATAATATATAATAATAATAATAGCTAATAATACTGTTAATAAAATAATAATAATAAAATAATAATAATAATAATAATTAAAATAATAATAATAATGAATAAATAAAGAATAATAATAATAATAATAATAATAATAATAATAATAATAATAATATAATAATAAAAATAATAATAATAATAATAATAAAAAAGTTAATGCTAATAATGAATGTTCCATTTCTCCGCCTTATTTAGAATTGTTCTTAAGCTGTTTTCCTTCGTCCCGACAAGTTTACCAGTATATATAATAATATATATAAATAAATATATATAATATATATATATAGTATATATATATAAATATATATATATATTATATATATATAATATAGTATATAATATAATAATATACATTGAGGCTGATTTATTATTATCAGTCCAAATTAAGATGTATTTTAAATTAATAAGGTATTAATATTAACGATTTAACTGTAACTCAGTTTATGAATTGGAAATGAAAACAATGGTATGTTCGAAATAATAATTAATTAGAATATAATTGCATGGAAATATATACCTTAATTAATTGGAAATGGCAATGTTAATTAAGAAGTTTAAGTATTTTGTCAGTGCACGCTGCCGGTTGACCTGCCCTAATATCGAACACTCTGGACACGTTCCTGCTTGACGGCTGGCTAAAATAACAATCCCCTTCTCAGTTGATGCTGGAGGCGGCCCCCATAGCACTTAATCAACTGGTACAGAATTCAATTCTTAACAGTCTTTAAATTTAAAATGCTGTCACTAATGTTGGCAGTTAGGGCTGTTGTTTTCCAAGTATTATTTCAGATTGAAGCATTTTGCTCCCATACACAGAGTTTAATGGACGTGTAAATAATCAGAACAAGCAACAGGAACCAGTCTCTCTTCCTATAATAGGCAGTCACTAGATAAATAAAAATTCAAATAATATCATTTTTAAATATTATATATAGTATATATATAATAAATATATGTATAAATAGTAGAATAAATATCTATAACTAAGTGATAGTGCCCCCTCAATAATATGAGTTTCTTATACTGATAGTTAATTGAAATATAAATTACTAATTAATTCAATTTGCACATACTCGAAACCCTTATCAATTATAAACTTTCAAATTACATAATCATTAAATAACCAAAATAGGATAATTATAAAGAAAGTAAGAAAGACAGATGGGCAGAACTGCACTTTAAAGGAAAAGCAATATTTATAATGTTAAAACTATAAATAGTTATTATAATTCAATATTAAATTTACTGCGTCCTTAACACTGCGTATAGGTTAATAATATTATAAAATTGACCTTTGGACCTTATTAGTCATGCATAAAATAGGGAATATAAAGGTATTTAAAGATAATATAATTAAATAATTTTACATTAATAAATTTTAATTTTCTTTTATTTTATATATTAGTTTCTTTCTTCTATTTTCATATAGTGTCTGCTAACTCCACAGTAATAAATAATATATAAATAATATATTATTTTACTTATTTCTTTTAAGTGAATTAATATTCAGGGCATATATAGATACCTTTCTCTATTTATAAAAAAATATAAACTAGTTAAGTAATATTTTTTTTTGAAATACTTTATCATTATAATAAAGGCCTCACGTACTTTGTTATATTCTATAATCTTTATACTCTAAAATATATTATACTGTTAATATTACTCTACATAGAACAAAATCCTGGTGCTTCTGTGAAATTTTGAGTTTCTTATCAAAATACTACGTATTAAACTTGTTTATCAAATGGTCGGTTTATAGTTTGCTATTAACTGGTATTACCTTTGTTAATGTATAGAAATTAATTATCTTTTATTTATTCAAAATAGTGTATATTTCATAATATATACTCTATATGTGCTTCTTATTATCTTGGATTCTATCTCGGCGTCAATTTAATTAACTAATTCTAATTCCCCTGTATATTCCACATTTTGCCATATAGAATGCACCTTTATTAAAGAATAAGCAAGTTAATTATTAAATATATAAACTCAATTACTTACGCTAATTTAAATAAGGGCAACTGTTTTTATTTTTGATGATAGATGTAATAATTGATTCAATGTAACTAGTGGTGAGAACAGTGATTATTATATCCCATATTATAACATGAAGTGCCTTGATTACTCAACTTCTCTTCAGTTATAAAACTATTTACAAAGTTTTTATATTCATCTATGCCGATTGAAGTCTGTTCATCCCTTATTTTAATTTACATTTACTATGTACTTAATAATTTGGAATATGCGCTTTATCCTGATAAGTCGTTAATGTGTGCACAGTAATTATGCAATTTAATAGGTTCACCTTAATTATTTTTTACATCTCAATTATCATTCTTCAATATAACAATGGTGTTATTGCTGTTTAAATTATTAGCATTTAACCCTATTTTGTTCAACTTGAAATGGTAATTATATTTGATTATTCCGACCATCTCGTATCTAATTATAATTATTACTATATATAATTAATATTTTTTTATTTTCAATATTATATCAATGTTATAATGTTTCTAAATAATTTAATAACAATAGGAAACAAAAAAACCCGAATCACCACTTTAACATTAACGTGCTAGCGTTAATTAATATGTTAAGATTTAGCAAAAAAGTAATTAAAACTTAAGAACATACTATCGATCAATGTGAATATAAATTTATATATTTATAACTTCCTTTTAACGTGATGAGGAACTTATTAAATTATTAATATATTATTTATATGTTAGACTTCAAACGTTGATTACGTTTTTTTATATTAATCTCTCCATGAATACATATTATTACTAGTCCCATTAAGTTAATATAGTACTAATAGTGCGCTGCCGCTTTAATTTATAATATCTATTTTATTCATCTGCTCTATTTTATATTCACCTACTATTATATTGGAATATACCATTGCGCAAAGGAATAGAAATCTGATGCGAGTCACTGAATTTTCAATTAAAGTTTTTTTCCAAACTTTAAATTAGGTTTTTTATATTCTGTTTACTTTTATTTTATTCTTTTCTACCTCTTGCTTCACCTTTACTCTTGCATTATAATCCCGATTCTACTATCGAAACCCGACTGCCCAACTGGAAATTATATGCATATTCCATCACATTCTCCACACTGACCAATGTAAAAGCTCTTACTCTACTTTGTAGGGCTGTATGCATAATTAACTCAAATTTAGTAATGACATATTGAGTTATTTTCATTTTTATACTTAAAATCACCACTGTTTATTAAAAGTCCTTTTTCAGTTTATACCATGTATATTATTCATTTTTATCCGATTTTACACAATCTTCATCATGTGCTATCACCTATTACTTCATTAATCACAGTTAGTCCACTTCTTAATTCATTATAATCATACTTAATCTATTTTAAAATAACAGTATCTTAATCCCTGTTTTGTGTAATTCTATTTCTATCTATCATTTAGAATCCATATAGAAAAATATCCAATGCTTTTTTCTTTTCATAAATTCTAATTATTTTGTCTTATTATTTAATGATTGTATATTTTGTCATTATTTTCATATTATTTATTCAAATGTGTTATACCTGTATAATTGACTTATTTCCGAATATTAACTAATTCCAATTATTTGCTATCTATTTATATTATGGTTAATTTGTCCCTCTTACTTTCATTATATATTCTTTATTCCTAATTCCCATCTTTTTAACTTATACTTAAATTTGGTCTCATATAATTATTATACTCCTAATTTCTAGCAATTGATACAATTAACGTTGAATTATTAATTCCAATTTATCAGCATCAATATTTTGTATTGATTCTGTAAATGTGATTCTATTAATCGCTACTAATGTCTGTGTCATATACTCACTCACGTATTTTTCCTTCAAGTCGATTGGAGTGAATTATTAAATATAGATAAATCAATTATTTTTATTTTAATTTTTTGACTTTATCTCCTATTTCTTTAGTATCGTTTGGGGTATAATTATATACAAGAAATTGGGTTAATTAAACAATTAATTGCAATAATTATTTTTATCTAATAACATGTCTTCTCTTTCTAGAAGCGTCGTTTGTGTTAAATAACATAGGTGGCGACCTTATATAATATAGTATTTTGGATAATTATTTATTAACATGCACTTATGAGAATAAGAGCTACACAGAGAACGCTTTTATTTTTAATTAATAGCTTTATATATAACAGAACTGACCAGTTCCTAAAAAAATTCCTGTCCTATTAAAACAAAATAACCTATAATAGTAGCCAGAACTAGCAGAAGTTATAGGTTAGAGATCTAATTTTTTTGTGACTGTTCTTGATTCAAACAATTATTTCCATAAAGTCTCAAAGTTTTTTCAGTAAATAACAGGTCAAAACTAGAATTTCTCGTAAGTAATATGAAGTGATGGTACTAGTTCAAAATTTTTAGTTTGTCTCTTTGCATCACTCATTTCAGAAAGTATAATAAAAGATATTCTTTCTCAAACCTTATTTGGTTTAAAGAGCCATTGTTGATTGGTGCGATAAGTAATGTGAAAGTGCAGTTTTAACAAGTGAAACATCATTCTTATTTCATATACAGAGCTTTAAAAAGTTTAAACTTCTTGTGATTGTGTGTAGGACAAGTAATATTAGAATTGAGAGGCATGGATGGGTCCTAAACATCTAAAATTTTTAATTTCGGTATCACGCCCCAGTATACTCATATCTATAGCTAGTCGCTACAATTGTTTGGTCGCCCGATAAGAAGAGAATGTTTTCTTTCTCTTTTAATGTTAAATGAAGAAAAGTTTTTATGTAGAGGTATGAATTGCCCGAGTAAGGGCCAGCTACACAGCAGAGTGTTTGAAATGAATGAATTGAGACGTGATAATTGTAACAAATTCAATGCATGACACGATGAAGTAAGGTTTCACTTTCGACCTTATTCATTACAGATTTTTTTTTTTTTGGAATTTTAAAGAGCATTCCTCGTCATGATCAAATCTTATCACTCAAGACCGGGGGTTAATGGGTACTTCTTCCACTCAAAAGAATCTACTCCATAGCAGAGGAGTGAATCCTTAATACCAGTTCAACTCAGAATTTAAATGATCTGAAAATCGTGCTAGACAGAAAGATTTTTAATTATGTATTGTGGAAACTAGAATCTATCAGAATAATTTATTCACTTAGAACACGAAGAGACAAAATGTGCGCTCCAACAGAAACTACTACAAAATCAATTCTACAAGTCTTCGTGCACTAGTTAATCATCACCGTCCGTACAGAAGCGTGGGCTGATAATAGAGTTTCTAGCGCTTGACTGTTATGTTTCTAAGTTTCGTGGGGAGTGGGTTATCGAGATAGCGCCCCGAGATATAGTGCTAGAGATTACTACGCAAGATTTTTTTTATCTTAATTTTACCTATTAAATATTGACACATTTTACTTTAAAATGTTCCATACTTTTGGGAACGTATACGGTCCACACATGTGGAAAAATCTTTACTTTTTCTTATTAGAAAAGCTTGATGATATTAGAGCCAAAATAAAGATATCAAGCGCTCCTTCAATACGTTCACTCAGCCTATGTATCATGGGCACAAATATCTACAGCAAAGGAGAACAAAAGTACAAGGAAGAGAATATATCACCCTAACCAAAGAATATTTGAATATTTTTTTAATTCTATAAATATAAACGTAGCAAGCCAATTAGGGTCTATAAAGCAATATGACTGGACCTAGTCTTTTGGAAGGCGAGAGAGTTCGAGATGATTGGACAGCGAAACGCCCACGGCAAAGAAGAGTGTGTATGTGAAAGGGGAGGCCAAAGGTACTCGGTAATGCGTGAAATCAATTTTAAAAATCGGAGAGGTAACGGTACTTGTAAAACCCCTTGTGTCATATCAATTTCTGTAGATTTAACTGCCTTTTGGTGTTTGAAATCATGTCGTAGATTATTGGTAAGCCCAAATTAATCGAACTCCGTTCTTTTATTTAACTGTCTAAAATCTGTAATAAGTCCTCACTCTCCCCCCCCTTATCTAACACGCTACAAGCGCGCCGACAAGTGTGCATTGATCGCTTGCAAACCCACTACTGATTTTAATTCTGTTTGTAGCATTCAGTAACAGTTTGTTGTGGCATTCAGTTCTACCAGGTAAATCGTATGGTTGTCCTAAAAAAGACTTGGTTATAAGCCGTATAGCACGAGCCTACCCTTCTCTCACCACCACCAGATGTCCCTCCGATTTTTTCTTTTACCCTGCCATTCTGCCTCCCGTTCTCACCCGTGTTCTCTCTTAATTTCCCCTATTTCTCGTTCCCCATATTTAGCAAACCTATTCTATTATGTTTATTCGTAATTTTACTATATTAAATGAAAATTTCCTCTAAAAGAATATAGCGTTTTAAATAAGGTCATATTTTTAAATAATATTATCAGTTTAGAAGGAAGAGGGAAGGCTAAAAGGGCAAAGATGGTGAGTTAGGAGAAAGATTCATACAAAAAGATCATGTGAAATGGTGCATTTAATTTAATGTTTTATAACGTGATCTGCCTTAAAACACAATTACTTAAAGATATTTTTAATTGAGGTCATATTAGTATATCATCTTTAAATCAAATAACTTTAATATCCAAAACCATACAATTTTCCAGCAAATAATTATTCCAATTATATTATTTTAGTATCGCCTACATAAATTTTTGTGATATATATTCTATTCACATGTATTTTAAATAATCATATCAATGTGAACTATATCGTAAACATTATTATATTTGAACCATTGTAACAAAAATGCTGCCCGATAGAGCTGCCTTATCTGCCCTATGAATGGCGCTTAGCCCATGATCCAGATCACGTCGCATCGCCAATCTATGTATACAATTATTATCTATCTATTTATTAGCCTTATATAAGCCTTAGCAGCTACACACACACCTTTGCGAGAGAAAGAGAAATGTTCTCGTCTGTTCTTATAAGTACGCCCAGATAGAATAATCCTGCTAGCCCTCAATAGAGTTAGACAGTGTACAACCGTCTCTTCACAAAGCCTCACGCGTTACTAAGCCGTAGGCAAGTATACCCAAAGGTTCTCATATCATGTTGTCAATCAATTATTAAAAAGAATATATAACCATAAGTAACCCCCACAATACCTGATTACTATCATCTCTCATATTTTTTTTTTTAATTATATTCATATGCAAGAATGTTTGTTTTTGCCAAAGTTTCAGTCTGTAAATTATTTTCATTGTTTACAATCACCTTCATCAGTTTGCTATCACATCATAACAGATTAACTTCTTCTTTGTATTTACATTAGTGTTGTTTTCAGTATTATGATACAGATCATTTTTAATATTATCATACTTCAAAAGTTTACTTCAAAAGTTTTTTAATATTCTTAAATATAAAATTTACTCTATCGCTTTCTTAATTATTGATTATTATTATATATATTATTAAATGGAAATATTATCATTATTATTTACAATTATAATTATATATATTATCTATATGTACTATTATTATGATTATTATTATTATTATTAATTCATTATTTATTATTATTATTATTATTATTATTATTATTATTATTATTATTATTATTATTAAGAATCGTTTATTATACTATAATATATGATTAATTATATTTATTATATTATTACTTATTAATTATTATTTATGATTATTATTGAATTATTTCGTTTTAAGATCCATTAATGCGCTTTTCATTCTGTTAGCATTTGAAAACTTGACTATGATTATTAAAAATGATTAGTTTTTTCTCCACTTTATGCTTTCTTTCTTCCCACGGTCATCAAAGCTGGTGGAGGATGACCTGTTGCGTTAGTGGTTGTCCTCCCGTGGCAGTGTTATGGTGGGAGACGGAGTGCCCCTCGCCAAATTCCTAGAGGTTTTTACCCTGTGAGAGTTTGGGGTGTTTCGAAACGATGCGGAGTGGGGGTCGGGTAATAAGATGTGCCAGGAGTAAGAGGCGGCTTGTTCCGCGTGAGCTACACATTAGGTATACCTCTATGCAAAGATAGGTGTCGATTTGATGATGGGGGGTGTAGAATAACTATAAATCATAGACAATTATGGGCCACATTTATTGATGTGAGGCATAATTTTGCAAATTTTCTCTCTGGTGGGCAATTCTTATCCCCCTCGCCGGCCTCGGCTTGGCGTTTGTGTGCATGCCCAAGGTCTTTTGATGGTGGCATGCCTTTTGCGCGCCAGTCTGGTTCGGTGAGGTGAACTCTGCCCACGTTTGCCAGTTGGCTGTTTCGTAAGATAGCTTGAAGTTGATTATCAGATTTTCAGCGTAGGGCATCAGCCGGACCTTCATTCTTTTCGTTCTAATTGCAGCGACCTTGCATGTGGAGCGTTTTTCGGATCGATATGCGCGGAATATTGGTAGATATTCTCTTCGCTAGAGGCTGAATTCAGTCATTCTCTGCAATCTAATAGTGGAACAAAAAAGAAGAGAAGAGAAGGATCCCTCCTGTATTGGCATAGGCTTATAAGTTTTGATGTTAGTGAAGTGTCTTAAAGTAGAAGATCTATCAGCAAAGACATATACCAAGCTTATTCATTATTTCCTTATGATTCTTGAGGCTGCATTATTATCAAAAGCTCATTTTTGTACTTGCATCGTGAAGTGCATTTTGAAAAACAGTGATTTTGTGCAAAATTAGGTGTTAATTTCGCATCAAATAAAATCCAATAATGCTTGTCCGAGAGAGGTACATTGTATTTAACTCGTATTTAACTGGATGATGGATACTGCGGAAGCTCAGTCTTTTACGATTTCCCTTTCTAAAACAGCGCTGCACGCCGGATTTGCCTAATAACCCGTGGAAGGTTAGTGTCTCCTCGATACTCTGTGTCATAATGGTGCTCATTACGCTAATTTTATGCTGCGTAATCGGAGAATATGTAATGTTGAAACATGCGACTTGTTGGAATGAGAACTACGATGCTAAAAAGGCCTAACTTTTTTGAGCCGATTATTTTTATCCCATTTGAGTTTGAAATACCGCTTAGTTCGTTGGATGCCTGAATATAGAGAATCCAGAGCACTGGAAAGCCATTGAAGGCGCGAAGTTGATTTCGAGGAAGAGGATGCTGGTTTGTTCGTTCGTCGCTTGTCCAATCCCATGAGGCGGTCTTTTGCAGATGTACAGGGCGACTCTTAATTTTCTTATTCAGCGCCGTTGCGCTGTACATACTCATGTCGCTTCTGAGCATCTGGAAGAGGACTTTTTCAACCCAAAGAAGGTTGATAAGGGATTCTGAGGCTGAGCGGTGACTTCCGACTCGCTTGTTGGTACCTTTGAGGAATGTAGGCTTCCCTACTCCCCTCCACTTTAGTGTGGGGTGTAGTTACTTTTTCTATTAAAGCTCCATTGTCTGTCCCTTCGAACAAAGAAATGTCTTGTTTGTTAGAACGTGAGGAAGGTCGTTGTATTATTCCAGACGCTGTTACAAAGGAAAATATTCCTTCCTTCTCGTCGATTTTTTGAGTTTTTTTTTTAGGACAAGGAAAGGTACCGATGAGGTTTTTCAAAGATGGTTAGGCTACACACGGCCTCTCGTTTAAAGTGGATTTTTGATGAGATCAACAACACATTTTGTGTTTGTTGCGTAAAGCATAACATCAATTTATCATCAGTTTTGATTTTGTTTAGATCCTATAATGGATTCTGAATATCTGGCTGACCTTTGTTTTAGTCACTCACATAAATTATTAATTGTGAATTGTTGTTAAGACAGAGGAGGTGAGGTGGAGGGCGTTTTTGGTGGAGTTGTATGCGTTTCTTCAGCGGCATGAGATGGTAAGTTATTTATATAGTGGAATTATTTTGAGAGAGATACGCAGGCTTTTCAGCTTGATTAGTGTTTATTTTTGAGAGTATCACTTGCGGGATTGACGTTATTTTTGTTATGTGAATAACTCACTTCCCTAGACTGGAATTATTCTCACTTGGTTTTTTAATATTTAGTGATTTCTGGAAATCCAGGCAAAGCATTCACGGCCACGGTTCATGAAGGATGATTTGTAGAGTTATATCGGGGGTAATTACGTGTCACTCTGAGAATTGTCGCCCACAAGAGTTGAGCAGATATAAACAGCCCCAATTAAAAGATGAATAATTCAATTAAGATGGTTAGAATGCTCAAGAAGGGCTGGATGCGTGTCAAAAGTTTATGAATTGCAAGTGCACAACTACATAAGGTATGCACAATAATAATTTAATTTTTAAAATGTAATTGCATGGGAATTAATATACTTAATGTTGAATGGACAATCGTTAATTAGAAAATTATTGTCACGCACTCAGCCGGTTGACTGGCGCCTAAATATTCTGACACTGCTTTTTGTTTTGGGGAGGAGTGAGGCCGCGGTTTTAGTTTTTTGGCGGCGTGTGGTCGGGTAGCGGTCTGTCTAAAAGAGAGGTGGGTGTTTAGACTGAATAACCCTTTTTTCTTGCCGATTGATAGCCTTGGAGGCTGCCCCTAACAGGCATCTCAAAATCATACCGTACAGGAATTACAAACACTTTAAAGTCTCATTATAGTATATATATGCTGGCCTACTATGTGGCATTTTAAGAGTCGGCTTTTTTTTTTTCAAGTATATTTCACGGAGATTTGTAGCAGGACTATTGCTTATGAATACACATATTGTATGGGAAGTAATCTGTGTGCAAGCATACATTGGCCCAAGGTAACTCTCACCTTAATTAATGGCATCTAGTGATTAAACAATAACTTTAATTCTTTTACATTATATATTATAATTATGATATTATATATTATCTATATATATATATAGGGTAATATTATATGAGGTGAGTAGACTAGTATTATATTATGGATAGTAGTAGCAGTATAAGGGGTGTTAGGATGTTATTATGGAGGTAGTGATAATAATGATATTCAAATAAAAAAATTAAAATATAAAATAAATAATACTAAAATGTGGTGGAGTAAGTTAATCCAGTATATATATGATGGTATATAAGAGTGATAAATTAGTATCGTGGATGGCTTTTAGGCCAGTTAGGCGGGTGTGGGGAGAAGCATGGTTGGAGTGGTGGAGAGGTGTGTGTGAAACAGTGGTAGAAGGAGAAAATAAGTAGAGGTAAGAGAAGAGGAAAGAAAAGGACAGATGAGTATAACAAATTAAAAGGGGTAGAGGAAATATTATATTGTAATATAAATAATAGTAAAGTGATAATAATAGTACTATAATAAAATAGAAAGAATATATAATAATATAATAAACTAATAATATAAATAAAATAATAATATATAGATATATATAAATTATAAATAACAGTTATAATAATGACTTAGTTATTATTATTATTAGAGCTTCAGGTATAAGTATATAATAAATAATAGTATATATAAGTTAGGTTATATTAATAGGTATGATATATTTAATATATATAGTTATTAAGTTATAATATATATGTGTGATATATATTTTATAATATATATATATTATATATATAATATATAGTATAAATTATATAATACTATTATATAATTATAATCAAATATTTTATAGTGAGTGTATATATACACGCTATAAGTTTTTATGTAATGTGAGTACGCCGAAGGAGCGATAGAGAAAAATAAATTATATTATATGTGCGTGTATATGTATATATGAGTATATTAATAGTATTAATATATTATATTAAATATATATATATTATTCATAGTTATAATAAGAGTAATAATAAGGAGGTAATAAGGGTATTAGATAATATATAAATAGTAATTTATATCAGTATATAAGTAATTACATTTTTATGGTCAGAATTTTTTAATGCTCACAGTATCATATATATAAAATATGTATATACAAGAGAACGGCAGTAGTAAAACAGTAAAACAATATATTAATATATTGTATGTATATTTGAAATCAATCACAATAATCACACAGTAAGCGTAATTTATGAAAGAAAAGAAGTATTGAACTTAAGAGAAGGTACGGTATTTTGTTTTTTTTTTTTTTTTTTGTTTATTTATTTTTATTATTTTGTTATTTGCTTATTTATTTATCACGAAAATATATTTTTTATAAAAAAATAATTTTATTTCACCCCCCAAATTTAAGATCAAGGGTATAAAGGTGAACTCGAGTCAGGGATACGTGGGAGTACGTAATTAACTATATTATGTGAATAGAAAGGCTATTAGTATTATAGTAGGGGATCATATTTGATTACAGTATAGAGTGTGCAGTTGGCAGAGCGTAATACATATAACCACCCTGGGATAAAGTAGGTATTATAGTAAGGGAAGATGGTCTGTAGTAAACCCCTCCAGCTACACCCCAATAGACCAGAATGAAGTCACGGGTATGTTATATGAATTATATATGGTTCCTGATAGTATGACTCATTCTCCCGAGATAGTAGAGTGTTATGGAGGTATAAGTACACCGCACTCACTAATAAAATATATATATAATAGATATACTTAAACGTAATATTAGGTAATAATAGAGTTAGCTATTTTTATATTGATATTAGCATAGATATATAGATATATTGATTTTGTTGATAGGGATAGTATTTGGTGGTAGTAATCATAATTAGTCGTGATCAGGAATGCATCAGAACGTGCAGACTATGAAGGTGTGATAACAGGCTGGAGTAAGTCTAAATAGAATGACTGTGACGTAGTTAGCTACATATAAATAACTTAGAGGAGGTACACGACACGAAGGGATTTTGTCGCGAGACCCCTTATCGTCTTGGCGCATCTTTTCTGGCGGATATTTTAAATCATGTTTAAGTTACCCATTATGGTATCAGCTTTAATTAAGTATAACGTATTAAAGATGAGCAAGAAACAATTTAGTAATAATTGTCATAGCTTCCACACATATAATAGAGCGAGCCGGCTAATATGAGAGAAATCAAAAATTGAGAGTATGAGAGTTACCTTAACTGAAGAGTTATATACCAATAATAAGTTAGTAGTAATTAAGTATAATATAAGAAGTAGTAATAAACGAACAAAGTGTGATAGTCAGGTGAGTGCATACAGTGTCGGCTACACGGCGGCACATCAACAAAAAGAAAGCGAGAATAGCGATTCGGAAGGAGAACTAATCGCCACTTGCGTCTCCAGTAGTGGAGAGATATTAGATGAGATCTCAAAACACGCGCTCGCAAATCAGAGTATACTTTTTTCTCGTTTTAGTTACAGTAGATGTAGCTAGTGAGGATGAAAGTGTGAAGATTGAATATTAGTCACACTTGAGGGGGTTTCGCTTGATGGGGGTTGTGGACGTCTGTTGGATGAGGTTAGGTGCGGGTTCGGGGTGGATCTGCGCGAGATGCGGCTCAACGGTGGAATAGATGATGTGAACGTATAATTAAGATAATATCTATTCGATGAGGAGCGTGTTGTCTGCCATACTTCCGTTGTTCCTCTTTGTCCCATTAACTCTCCCTTTTGTGGTGGATGTTGTTTATTTTTCACTATAGAATATCGTTTTATTTTTTTAGTATTTTTTTTTAAATAGCCTTCCAGCTCACAGCTTATTACTAATTTACTGAATCTAGTATTTTTTCTTATGTTGTTTTCCCTTGAGTTTCTTAGGAGATGTTTATATTTTTTGTGTCTTTATAATTTAATATTTAATATTTGTATAATCTTTAATCCAATTATACTCTGGCAACCTCCGTCAGACTATATCATTAAACCCTGCTCATCCATTTTTGTAGGTCTTTAAGTTCTTATTCCTCTCAACATTTTGGTTAGGGATGTGGTTTGAGAGTGTATGGTTGGTAAGGGTCTTAGTGGTTTGTTTTGTGTACACAATAAAGCTTTGTATTGTAAAATATCCTTTAGAGTGGTGCATCTTTGTTTTAGATATATGTGTATCCATTAATTTAATGAATGTAGCTTTATTATAATGATGAATTTGTTCTTAAATCAATTTTAATAACCTTTATTCCACTAACCCGTACTAAATTACCGTAACCTGACCAGTATAAGTAATATATATATTCATTATATATAATTAAATGATATATATGATATTACGATATATATCGTATTTTATTCTTTATTATATCGTTATATTATTTTGTCTATGAAACCAGACTCATTATAGTATGAATAATTTTAATATTAATATATTAATTAAAACTTATATTATATTAAATGTATCATTATTAATTTATTTTATTAAAATATAATTGATTTTTGGACTAACAAATTAATAAAAATACAAATAAATAAATATATATTATAAATATTTAATATAAAAATTAATTAGATTAAATAATTAACTCAAGGATAAGTATACCTACATGTTAAGTGAAGAACATTGCGAACCTAATATAAAAAAAATAAGTACAAATTATATAATAGAAAAAGAAAAAAATAAAATAATAAAAAAAAAAATAAAATAAAACTAATAAAAACAAAAAAAAAATCAAATCACAAAATAATGAATATAATAAAAATAAAAAATGATAAAACAAGAAATATAAATAAAAATATAAATAAATAAAATAATAAAAAATAAATAAAATTAAAAATAAAAAATAGTTAATATCCTCATGTATAATAAAATAGGACCATGCTGTAATTTTAAGATATATATATAATTCGGTAGAACTATATTATATTATAGTATTTTTACTATAGCTATATATTATAAATAGAAATTATTATACTATTTGTGTATATACAAATGGACATATTCCATTAGCAATTTGCATGAGATCTGTAATTGTAAACTTATTATTTATTTGTAACGAAAATGTTGTTGCTTGAAGAATATGTATAATAAACATCATGTGCATAGGCTATTTCAATTAATGTAAGGTTATACCTAGTTTTTGTCATAATAATATTATCAGTTATCATGGAATCATTATTAAATAATTGATATATTAATAGTTACATTATATTGTAATTACAAGCAATATATGTTCTAGAAAGCTTATATATTTTAAAAAAAAATTATTAATATGATACAATTGAAAGTAACCAAAGCGATCACAACATGAGAAAGAGAGATAATAGGACCTATTTAGTTGTTTTTAACTCATTGAACCACAAATAATAACGATGATATTTAAGTGTATAGATTATAATAAATTAACTATATTAATTTTACCATAATTTTTAAAACTTATTACTTTATTTATGTTCCTTTTTTTGCGCCGGCCTATTTTCAAAAATGTTTATCGTCTTGAGATTCTTAGCATAAAATATATGTAGTCTCAAGTGGGTTTTTATGGTAGTGACATATGAAAGTAGGCGTGGGTGAGGAGGTGTACTGTGGGTAGGGTGTACGTGATGTTATATTTATAACATATAACATGGCCTGAGGTTTGAGGTAAAGAATTAGGTTAGGTTTAATTACGTGATCATTGAGGAGTATATAGATATAATAACTTAATATATAACTGGGATTATCATACTTGATAGTAGGTGATGTAATATGTCCATATATCTCACATATATATAAAAGTCACGGGCTTGCATATGTAATAGGTAGTAGTTTATTAAATAAAGGAGTATTATTTTTGTTTATTATTATAACATATATATATATCATTTTAATAATATTTTTAATCATTTTATATATATTAATAAAATAGTAATATTAAACAAGTATATTATAATATAAATATTAGAATATAAACTAATAATTTTATAATTTATATTATTAGTATTAATATGAGTGTATAATCTATTTTGATCAGTGAAATTGTGTTATATATAATCTGATAATTTTAAAATTACCGTTTATGGTAAGTTTAATACCTTTACATATATAGTGTGGAATATATGAACTAGAGGTTCATGTGGAGATTCGACTTAGAGGTACTGAAAATCCTCGAGCTCCTCCAATAATCCAAAATAACAATTATAATATGTTGTTATTGTTGTCTTATATCATAGTCAAGTCCGAGTGCGTGTGTGTCTCGAATCACGAGGGCGGATTGATATAGAGGGATATGAATAGATGCAAATGTGTAATGTAGTGAGGATATAAGAGATAGGGTTTCCACGTGAGAGAGAGAATTTAGAAAAAATTGTTATTTAACTGAGTCAGTAAATAAGAGCGGCAAGGTTAGACTGTGTTCTCAAGAGGTCACGTGGGTTCGTTGAAGGTATTAAATAATTTTGTTCTATTTAACTAAAGGTAAGGAACAATGGGGTGTGTGTAGTTAATACTCCCAGTAAAGATAATATAAATATTCAGCATGATAACAAATTATGGGGGATGAAGGGAATAGTGAATATGAGAGATTTTAAAGTGTCTTCTCATCATAAAAAATGGGGTAGAGGGCTATTAATCAAGGAACATCAGGGTTGTTAGGCAGATTCGTATGTTGGGTGTGTACGCAAACGTAGGATGTAGGCCTGGAGTGACGTACCCAATCTACCCCTCTATGATCCCTTACCGTCAGGTGCTCATCACGTAATGAGAACTTCACCCCGATAACTTAAAAGGATATAGATATATAGGATATATAGATCAGGATTTATTGAAGTATAAACGAATATGTAAAGAAGAGTAGAATGTAATCTCTCATTCTCTATTGTTATATTAGCGAGATATCAATAAATTAAAAACGCAACGTTATAGTGCTTGAGAATGTAAAAGAACTGTTGAGGAAGGGTAGGGACAGGGGTCAGATTATAGAGCTTGTGAATTTGGTGGAAAAATGAACAGGCTGAGCGATAAGAAGATGCGATAGCTGCACGAATGCCTTTCCATGTTGTAGGGACGAGCGTGGCAGCATTTTAAGTGTGAGGAGACGCTCTGTCCGAATAGAGGCATACTGACCAGCACAAACCTCTTTCTTCGCACCACCACGCTGTGGCTTCTTTATCATTACAGCACAAGGAAGGTAGTAATGCGTGTGAAATACACGAAGAAAAGGTGTGCACTGCTTGCGAGGAATTCTCCCTGAGTTTCATAGGTGGACATGATGTGGCGGGATAAAGTAAGGTGAATATGCATATATCTGGTTATATGTGAATAGCTACACCTGTTTTAAATGAGAGACGATCTATGCAGGTTGTTGAGGATAATAAAGTCGTCAGATACGTATATATATACTATCGATGGAGAAGAAGTATTTTTAGTGAGGGTGAACAGACTCGTTACGCGTTAGATGAGTAAAATAACGTTAGGCTTTAAAGTGCATGATTGAGTGTAAAGTGTGTTTAGAAGATAAGATATAGTGATTTAGAATATGTGAAGATTGACATAGAGGAATGAAGACCTATGTAATAAGTATATAGAGTTAGTAGTATAGGGGTAAGAGTAATAAGATACTAGGTAGTTTAATATTAATGAAAGTGTGAAGAAGTAAATAAGAATAATAGATAACATAGGCTTGGCATATAGGGAGGTATAGGTCAAAGCAAAGCAAGTGATGAACCCCATGCTGGTTAATTATCGTGGTAGTGATTGTGACGAGGTAATATAAATATAAAGCAGTGAGCACTAATGTGCGTTATAGTTGTCGAGCGAAATCTCATAGAATGAAGCCACACGAGATCCATAATGTTGGGTCTTTCGTGTGTGTTTTCGCCGAAAAGGAGCTAAAAAAAGAATAACAATATAAAACATATTATTACACAAAAGCGATCTACGTCGTTTGTGTGAGGATTGAGCGTTGAATACATTTGCTGAATGCTGGGTACGAATCGACACTGAGCACCTTTAGTGACAGCAATAAGAGTTTGAAATGAAAGAGACAAAGAAAAGAGAAAAAAAAAAAAATAGAAAAGAAGTCCTGAGAATAAAAACTAGTCATAATAGGTAACGAACAGCGAAAAGGGGTAATTACACACTTGTTTGTCGTTAAATATTACCTGGGTGATATAATTATGAGATTTAGGAAGTTATGTTAAAGAGTGTAAAAAAAATATAAAAAGAATGAAATAGTGAGATGTAGTGTCTGTGGGATTGATAATATACGACTTCGTATTGAAGGTCTAGAATCAATTGATTAGGAGATGCGGCTATGTGTCGTTACTGTAATCAGCATATACGAATGCCGCTTGGTTTTTGACATCTGGACTGTTACTCTGCTTTGAATACATGAAAATATACATTTTTGATAGGATTTGTTAACGATATATGAAATGTTGCTTTTTTTGTAAATACTTTTTTTTTAAATATACTCAAACTAAAAGAATTTAAAGTAAGCTGATTATAGTCTTGGTGAGGTCTTATTTGGTTATGCCGAGTCATAATCCCTCGCATCCCTTAGGATGACATGAGGTGCTAACTAGTTAAGTATTGTCATCTT
>JABUQX010016031.1:27500-35035 GCA_015478945.1 Trachelipus rathkii | reverse complement strand
TAAACAGTATCTTGTCAAATGGGGTAGGTTATCCAATGGAAGTTTTAGATAGTTAATAAATGCTGAGTGAGAAATTAAGAAACATGGATCAGTGTTTACCTTTGTGAACATGGAGAGTGAAGATCTTTTCTATTTAACGCTACCTTCCTCGGCCTCCCTCATCGGCTTCTATGGACCTACATCCTGAAAATAAATATCAGACTTTACTACATAGTTATTGAGTCCCATAAAACTCGAACGAGAAATGTATGAAGTAGGGTTAAATGTGAAATATAATGGATGCGCATATCGAGAATATGCCTGATTCACATATGGCATTTTGAATTTATTGAGAGTTATTGAGAATTAAAGTAATTGTATTAAAATTAACACTGATTATGGGGTTATCGAGAGAGCCGACAGAGAATATTTCTTGAAGATATTTAAATATACGAGTCTCTATAAAGTCGTTTTTACCGATGTGTTTTCGTCGACTTTGAATCAAACAAATTTGGATCAAGTCTATATTGTAAAGATTTAGTATTATAGTTATAAAACCATTCAACGAAGACAATGTATTAATTCACATTAAAGTCTCAGCTCAAGTAACCTGAAAAGATATGAAGTTTATTTATTTTTCCCCGCTTCAGACTGGTTTCGTAATGTAGTTCTTAGTGATGACACAATATTGAGAATTAACGTATATCAAGAACCCTCTAAATGAAATTAATACGTTAATCCCTACGATGGAAGAGTAATTTAGATAAACTTGTCAAAAACAATACCGATGTTCATGTACATTTTGTGATGTACCCTTCATAGATGTTACAGCGACCCCGGTGTACGCGATGTTTACAGCTGCATTGGTAGAATCTCCAGTATGTTGGCAAACACTAAGGCTCAAGTTACTAAGAGTAATACATTTCCTAAAGATTACAGAGTTATAAGTTTTCCTAGTATAAACACTATATAACTTGAGATAATGATCAATTTAGAACCGTAAGAGTGTATATAAGAGATGTCGAAGGAAACCTTACCCATTCACATATGGTACAGCTGTGTGTACAATGTGTATATAACGGAATGAAGCTCCGATAGTTTAAAAAAATTCTAACTCAGTAAATAAGTATCTGTGAAGCAATAAGAATGTCTACCGACGATCATTTCTATTTTAACGTCAACCTTCCTCGCCTCTATGGATCATTACATCCTGTAAATAAAAAATCGATTTTAATACCGAAATATGAAACCCTAATAACTTTTTGACGAGAAATGTGATGAAGCAGGAATTAAGTGAAATAATTCTTGACGCATCTGTTGAAAATGTAACCCTTACCCGAGGTGCGTTCATAATTTATAGAAGCGTTGATTTTGTAAAAAACACTTGAAACTGCGTAACACTGAATAGTTTACATATAACAGAAACATAATGTATCGATTATTACATGGAAAGATTCACTATAAAGCGTGGGTTATAGAAAGTCTCGTCTAGACATACTTAACACTTTAATGAACCGATCATAGTAGTCAATATGTCACAGAACCGATAATTTTCGCTTAATAAACCCAAGGGGGAGATAATGGAGCTGGTGTCTTTAAGATCTTGGTGTGGTACAGTAAATTTACACGATTTAAACAATTTCCAATTTGATCCCTATACATGGTGGCGTAAGGGTGTTTGTCTTACAGATAACTCCTTCAGAAGAGTGAAGCCACAACCATGATGTAGCAAATTTTATAAACCCTACCTTATTTTTACCCTGCCTACCTATTCGATGATTATAATAGCATCTTCAAAAAACAACTGTTCGCAATTATTACATTTTTATGTATACCCTACCGAGTTTTTGTTACAAAGATCCTGGTATGCAATATGTTTTATAACTTGATATTATAGACCATCAGTATGAAAGGAATACTAAAGCCTATTGCTAAGAGTATATTTTCCCAAAGAGAGTAAAGTTAAAACATTCCCTAATGTTCACTACTTACCCTTGAGTAAGACCCAATTGAGTTCGATTCGTATTTATATAAGAGACGTTGAAGGTAATCCGTACCCATTCACAATTTGGACAGCAGTGTGGTAAAGTACACATAAGAAGGAAGCTCCGTTAAATAATAATAAGCTGGAAAGAGAAAGAGTCTTCAGGGTTCAAGAATGCAGAGGGATATGGTTTAAGGGTGGGATTTTTTTGCTTCTTGTTCCGACGTGCTATCGCGCTTTTTTAAATAGGAGGGTAAGATACCTCGCTAAAAAAGAAGCTAGGAGACAGGCATAGATACTTTCCAAGGAATATTATGGCGGGCCGACCCTCCAACCGCTGTAAACGTCGACTTAGATGGAATGCTTCTGATAAAATGCTATGATTTAAGCGGTAAATAACGCCATAAGTGACTGGTAAGAAGTACGTCGCCGAAAAAACCTGCAAAAGAGAATTAGAAAGGGGCAATAAGAAAAATGTGTATGATGTGTTGGCCCTCTAATAAGCGATGATATAGTGGTAACTTTTTTATTAAATAACGACAACCTGTACCTATCGTAAATATAGAGGAGTGGTTTTAAAACAAATCTCTCTTCATTATTCGTAGACGACTGTACCGCAAGATCATTTCCTCCACCCCTCCATCAATGATTGTTGTAAAGTGAATTGGGATCCTCTCTCAGTGATCCCTCATAGATCAGTGTGAGTGATCCAATGTTATCATGTATTAACCCCGTTCACAGCAATTCTCAATACTGATGATCTCTCGAATTAAGTAATCCCCGCACTTCTGGACCAAATCTTGAATCTTCGATCTGTTTATATCTGAAGACTAAGTTGTAAAGCGAAGATGGTTCAGAATCTCACAGAACCTCAACACATAGTATCTACAGAGAAATATTTCTTGTATACATGTTTAATCAACTTGAGTCGTTTTTAAAATGAAACATCTCTAGGAGCATCCTGCAAGTTAACCTTATCGAAGTTATATTGAAACTTTACTAAATTATCCTCAAGATGCGAAAGAGTCTCATCTGCAATCATGTGGATATTACATTTAAAAGATGTAGAGAAACATAGAACCAACGCATCTAATTAAAAAATAAAAACGTAACGAATATTATCGGACGTGTAAACGTGATATATTCTCTCTGGGAAAGATCTTATTCTATCATCAGCGGACGCACGCAATCAGGTAACTAGATCTACACCCTCAATTGCTCTTAATTTCATGACAATTTTAGCCACACGTACAGCTCCAAACCTATCTTAACTTACTGATGCTTATCTTTATATAACTAAATGAAATTATCTCCCATTAAATATATGGAAATAGAGAAATCTCTTTTGAAACTGATACAGCAAATATCATCAGAGAATTGAGACTAAAATTTTAACTTTACCCACCAAGGCTTATCGAGTATTAATATACCTAACATCGTCAATGGAAGCTTACCTCAGAAAGTAATAATAGATTGTAGAAAACGGATGCTTTGGTCTTGTTATAACTATGGAAAGTCCGCTTTAAATTTACCCATTTTCGGACTTAGGGGTCTTCAAGTTTGCATGTGAAGTGGTAACCATACGGTCGTGATTATGAGTTGATATACAAGGCTCACATTCTCAATGTTCGCGTCCTTTTTACGATTTATTTGCCAATACTGTATCTTGCAGCGATAACGGCACAGGCATCGATCTCAAGACGTATGCTCATATACAGTAATTTAATAACGCGTCGATCTCACACTGATCTTTTCAGGCTTGTAATTTTATCGATCTAAATTATCCTAAGAAAGAACATAGGACTGAATCTCAAATTTGCACAAAGTTTGACATCCTCAATCAGTTCTGGTGTATCTGGAACATCCTCAAATCATCGAGATTTACAGAGTTCGAAATATAATCTTGAATTATTAAAGATGAATGAAGAAATATTAAGTGCCTTTAGAAACGAAAGAGATTTTTAGGTGTATTGCCTGTAAATGAACTTAGCCTCTGTGAAATTGGACACCGATTCTGGACTTATCTTCAACACTTCTCCTCGGGATGTTTAGAGCAATGGACACTGGATAGCAGTGTATAAGAATAAAAATAATTCTGTATATTTCCTTGACTCTTTGCATTTAGATTTTGTTTAGTAATCATTATGTAACATCTTTTTTAAAATATAATAATGTTCAATTTGTTAAGACCTTATGTTTTCCTGTACAACCTATCAATTCTAATTTATGCGGTGTACACTGTATTTTTTTCATTATATGTTTTTTTAAATAATGTTTTTTAATAAACTTGTAAATATATTTGATGCTAAAAATTTGTCAATGATTATGCAGTTAGCACTTATATTATAAAGGCTTTAAAACATAAAAAAAAATTGTTTTCTTTTCCTGCTTTTAACCAAAGAACTTATTTATACTAAAGAAATATACGACTTGAATCAATAGATCAATAGATCGATAGATCATAGGATTAATAGATCAATAGATCAATAGATCACGAATGGATAGGAGGGTGATGGGGAGGACAGTTTGATTTACTGATTTACTGATTTACTGCTTTAGGGGGTGTAAAATATGACAATTTTAATAAAAAATATGACTTGAATCAATAGATCAAGGATCAATAGATCATAGCTGGGTAGGAGGGTGGTGGGGAGGGTAGTTTGATTTACTGATTTACTGATTTAGGATATGTAAAACATAACAATTTTAATAAAAAATATGACGAATCAATGGATCAATAGATCAATAGATCACGGATGGACAGAAGGGTAGTTGGATGGTGGTCTGATTTATTGATTTACTGCTTTAGGGTATGTGAAAAACGCAAATTTTTACGTTATAAACATGAAAAGCATAATTTTTTTAGTAAATAACAAAAATAATTAAAATAAATAAAAAATAATAAATTTTTGAAAATAAATTTATTGAAAACAAAGCTCACTGTAAAAGCTAAAAAATAATAAATTTTATTAAAAGAAAACAGAACACGTTTGCGTTCTCGCGCCTGCGGGCACGCGGGCGCTCGCACGAACCGGTTTCGCGCCGGATCGCGCCCGCGGGCGCGTGAACGCGTGGGCCCGGGGCCTGCTGACACAACCCGCATCGCAGGGGAACCCTCAAACACCCATAGACGAGATCTACATCTTTATAAACATATATTTTGACACCAATCTTGTATTATTATACAATATTTTACATCCAGCACCGCACAGAAGCCAACACCGGTGCCGGTGCCAAACTCAAACCCTACAGATTTAGACTCCTTTCTCCTTCTTCTATACACTCTCCAAATTTTCAAACTTTCTACGAATATTTCGATTTTTTAGAGAGGGTGCGTCCCCCCTTACGGGGGGACGCACGGGGACGTAATTTCGTCTACGACGAGATTACGTCATCATCAAGGACCCCTCCAAATTTTAGTTCGATACGTTAAGTCTAACCAGGAAAGATGTATATATATAATAATAACAATAATAATATAATAATAATAATAATAATAATATAAATAATAATAATAATAATAATAATAATAATAATAATAATAATAATAATAATAATAATAATAATAATAATAATAATAATAATAATAATAATAATAATAATAATAATAATAATAATAATATAATAATAAAATAATAATGAATAATATTAAACTAATAATTAATAATAATAAAATTCAATAAATTTTAATTCACAAAACACAAAAAATAAATAATAATAATAATAATAATAATAATAATAATAATAATAATAATAATAATAATAACGCCAATCGAACACTTGTTCGATTGGGAACCGTTAGGCCTAACTCGAGCTCGGAATTGGAAGCGGCAAAAGGTCTTAGCGACATATTTCATCTTCGCTCTCGTGGGGAGGTACCCCCTATATACATCCTAGAGACTTGAAAACTCGGTGGTAAGCAGTTTAATACACCAATATCCCGTATACAAAGTTTCAATATGATAGCTCTAATAGTTTTCGAGAAATCGAGGTTACCTACGCCGATGTTCTCCCACTACTCCCGCCTTTATTATTTTCATCTTTATAATTCCCTCCTTGTTTCGAGTTCTTCCTTTAACGAAAATTGGCTTATTCAATTGCACAATGCGTTGAAAAATTATCTTGAGAACTTGGGACTTTGACCTTCTCTCTCTCTCTCTCTCTCTCTCTCTCTCTCTCTCTCTCTCTCTCTCTCTCTCTCTCTCTCTCTCTCTCTCTCCTCTCTCTCTCTCTCTCTCTCTCTCTCTCCCAATATTTATATTAAACAAAGATCATGAATTAGTTTTTATAATTTCTTTAAAATATATTTGTTCAACATTATTACAAATTGCTTTTGTTCTCTAACTTATTTTTGAATTAGAATTTATAATCCATTTTAGAACTTGAATTATAATTCCTCATTATTTCATTTTTAATTCGTAAACTCTGAAAGAAGAGTAGAAATATATATATATATATATATATATATATAGTATATATGATATATATATATATATATATATATATTATATAAATATATATATATGATATATAATATATATATAATATAGTATATATAATAAATATATATATATATATATATTATATATATATTATATATATATATATATATATGCAATTGATTTGTTCCTGGGGAACCTCATTTATAGATGGAAAAGGAAGACAAAACACCGAGAGAGTGCCATAGTAATTAGAACGTTTTCGCGCTATGCTAAGCGCATCATCAAGCTATAAGTAAATAATAAAATATAATGAAGAATGTCAATAATATTTACGTATATATAAATAAGTATAAATATGTTAAAAATAAAATTATATAAAAATTACAAAGATTACAAAATTACAAAGAATTACAAAAAATTACAAAAATTAATCTATTATTAACCCTCGTTTAACTAACCTATAATACTGGATGAACCTAAGAAAGAATCACAAGAGTTAAATCCAAGCTATTTTTATACCTAAATATTACATAAATGGTTGGTTTTTTTGAACTACTATACTAAAAATCAAATATTTATAACATATAATAAAATGAAAATTATAAAAGACATATAATAAAATTATTACAATTAAAATAATTAGATTTAAGTTTGATTGATGATAAATCAGAGTTGAGTTCAGGCTCTAATTCATGAATGTAGAGGCTCTCTAAGATTTTTTCTGTCCGAGTATCAGTGATGAGGCAAGAAATCGAGAATCGTTGGTCAGTGATGGATGATCTTTTTCGTGCTTGGCTACGTATGGGATGAAATTCAGGTTGAGGGTTAGAGGAAAGATTGGTCGGAAAGAAAACCCTGTGTTTGGCAATCCTGATGGCAAAGTTGTAGCCTGTTTTACCTACAATAGTGGGCATTACAGCCAGGCAAACTTATACAGTAGACTAATCGAGGATTGCAACTCTTTGGGATTAAATCTTTTGACCTGAAAAAGGTTACTAAATTTGAAGTTATTAGTAGGAATATAAAAATAAAGGTGGCAAATGGGAAGTGTCTCTTAATATAGTCTGAGGGTTCTAGATAAGGGTGTCGGTGATAGACCTTGTGTAAGGAATCCTTCAGGTAATTTCTGT
>JABUQX010016031.1:22500-25000 GCA_015478945.1 Trachelipus rathkii | reverse complement strand
ATAAAATTAACATTAAAAAAACAAAAAGATAATAAATAATAATAATAAATAATAATAATAAATAATATAATATAATATTATAATAAATAATAATTATAATAAGGGTAATTGCTTTATGTTATCCCATTATTAAATGCAAGAACAATAACAATATTGAAGTAAAAAAGTTGATAGAGGATGGTCTTTAATTAATTCCTGGTTTCAAGTGGTTAAATACACAAACTTTCCAGGATAATTCTATCCATAGAAGAGAGCACTTGTTGAGGCCATGATTTCAAAACTATCTCGTGAGATTGAGTGGTCATTTTCCAAGCTATGAGATCGGATAGACGAATGTTCTGGCGTGGTCAATGGTAAATTAGTTCTGTATGATAAACCCAAATGCTTTGAAACCCTCAAAAGTTGTAGACCTGTTTGGCCTACGTAACGGACATTGCAATCCGTACACTTATACATGTAAACTATAGAGGATCTCAATCTGTGGGGGATAATATCTTTAAGCCTGAAAAAGTTAGAAATTTTCATACTATTAGTAGGGATAAAAATAAATTCAGTTGATGGAAATGTTCGGTGCAGCGTGGGGCTCAATAGATTTGTCAGCTTCCCAGTATAGTGGCCAATAAATGGAATTTTTAAATATATTCTTTGCTTGGGGACATCGATGAAAGGCTGTCTCGGACGAAATTTATTTTCAAGAAATCTATATACTATTTTAGGAAAAATATTAGAAGGGAATAAATTAAAATTAGCAAAATTACTCAAATATTCAATTTCTTCATGGAATTTTTCCCATGAAGAAAAAAGTTTGAATGCTTTTGAAAAGCCTACATTGTAGTGCAGATAATTTGTATTTCGTCGGGAGGAAACTAAAAAAATTTATGCCTAATAATGTGGTAGAGGGTTTTCTATATACTGAAGTTGAAAAGGAATTATTATTATGTTTAATTAAAACGTCTAGAAATGGTAGTACATTATTTGATTCCAATATTGATTATTTTCCAATATTAAAATTTCGTAACTCAGTACACTACAAAATTTACTTAGATTCTGTCAGGTGCGTTTGTTTAAGTTTTTTCTCCATTTTATGTCAATTTGTGATTTTGTTTTCTTCATTTATGTGATTTGTTTCCCAATTTTTAATGTAACTTTATTCAAAGTGTATTAATATTAATATTTTAATATAGATTTCATCTTTTAATTTTAATTGTAAATTTTAATTATTTTTAGAATAAATTTTTTGCTGAAGATGGGTCGAGTAATACCCGAAACATCCAGAGTTTATGAATAAAGAATGCTTTCTCCATTTTTGTTCGTCTTCCTGTTTATTATTATTATTATTATTATTATATATATATATATAATATATATATTATATATATATATTATATATATAATATATAATATATATATTATAATAAGTATATATATTATATATATAAATATATATATTATATATATATATAATTATATATATATATATATATATATATATAATATATTTATATTTATATAATTATAATAATATAATATAAATATATATATATATATATATAAGTATATATATATATATATATATATATATATAATATATATATATATGTGTTATGTAGCGTGGACGATGTACGACTCCGAGACGCTGCTATGAAAATCCCTACTCTGGAACCGGGTCTGAAGAAGAAACTTCAAGTTGGAACAGCGAGAGCGAACTCGACAGATTTTTAAATGATCATACCTCTCTCTCCCCCTTTTTTTGCTGGAGTTCCGATCATTGGAATCGTCACCCAGCCATTACGGTCTGTGACCCAGAGAATCCTGTCTATCTTCTCCACCTTTTTGAACTTGGGGTGCGTAAGTCCAGTGTAGGCCAACCAAATATTATTAGCCGGTGATATAAAATAAAACCCAGGTCCCAGAGCATACATCTGCCCTAAAAGTAATAGATCAACCACTCGAGGAGAAACTACAAAATTATGTAGCACTTGCCAACTTTTGGTTTGGTTTCACATTAAGTGCACCAACCTCCAATACCCAAAATCAAAATAATCCGACATTGTCCTGCAACTCATGAGGAGACTCGCACACATAAATTCTCATTTTTCGTCCCCAAAATTCAATCAGCATGTTTCAATTAAATATAAATAATATAAAAAAGCATTTCTCATCCCCACAACTCAATCAACAGCTTTAATTAAATATTAATAGTATAAAAAATACATATGTAGAATTTCATCATACCTAAATTAAATACAATATGCACATAGCACTTATACAGGAAACTAATCTCACACAAACTAATCTCTTTGAATTGCTTTACATAATCCCAAGAAAAGACAAAAATTAATCCAATCATAGCCTAGCTACTTTCATACACAAAAATATCCAATTCCAAAACACTACAAATCACACACAACAAATTATGAACAACCACCAAGTTTTCACGTTCCAGTCAATAGAAGTAAAATTCAATTAAAGAAAAGATATAACATAGTTAATTTCTATA
>JABUQX010016031.1:5000-15000 GCA_015478945.1 Trachelipus rathkii | reverse complement strand
CATCCATTTCCTATATTCTTTGTTTTGAGCTTCCTTGCGTTCATTAATCTCATTCCACCATGCGTCTTCTTATTCCTACCCTCACGAACTTTTTCTTTCCTTAGTATTTCGCTTGCATTGACTTCTACTTCTTGTTTTAAAAGGTCTTCAACTCTCTCCGTTTCGTTTCTTGTCTTCTGTCCCTCAGAATTCTTGCGGGAGTTTTTCTTTAAACAGCTCTACCAACCATCACCTCAGCTTTTCAAACAGTATCTCTCTTTTGTTATTTTCCTTTGGTTTTCTCCTTTTTTCCAAATCAGCTTTACCCATTCCTGTCTATGGTCGAATCTTAGTGAAATCGTGAGTGTAAGCTTTTCAATCTTCAAAATCCTCTCTATCGCTAGCTATGCATCATGTCACATCATTGATTTTTCCGTGTATTCTCTGTTCCTCCGCACTCCACTATACCACGTTCCATTTTTTGCTTTCTTTGTTTGAAGAATTTATTCATAACAGCCATGTTGTTTCTCATCGCAAAGTCGATCAGGGATACTCCCCATCAACGTTTTCTCTCCCCTATTCCATTGAATCCCTAGTACCATCATCCTCTCCTTCTCTTACGGGTTCAACATGACGTATATTCCTTTAATATCTTCTCCTTCACCGTTCAATTCTGTTGAGAGCTTCCTGAATTCCATTTTTTCCTCAACTGGTCGTCCCTGGTGCGGCGCATACACTTAGATTAAGCTCAATGTTTCTCCTTCCATCTTCAACGTTATCGCAATTATTCTTTCATTTTATTAACAAGTTTCCATTAATTCCTTATATAGAGTTCCGGTTTTCATGATGACGCTACTCGTGCCTTCTCTCTCCCTCCCCTTTAAATCAATTACATAGTCGGTTATGTAATCTCTTAGCTCCACTTTCTTCGGATACCTCAACCTCACAACCCCCAACACATTCCGATTGTTCATTTTCCATCAAATCCGGCCTCATCCTGCCTTTCGGCAAAAGTACTTGCATTTATAGTGGCAATTTTATTTATATTATAATTATATATATATATATTAATATATTAATATACTATAATATATATTATATATATATATATATATATATATTATATATATAATAATATATATAATATATATATATTTATTAATATGTTATATATTATATATATATAATATATATATATATATAATATATATATATATATATATATATATATTATATATATATTATAATATATATATATATATATATTATATATAATATAATATATATATATATATTGTTGCAAGTAAATTTTGAAAAGGGAAGAACTCGGATAAAATTGGAAATGGTAGCGGTGAAAAAGAAGAAGATACCAACTAAGACTACACAAGAGGCAATCCACCCTACTTCGCATATTTCGCATGAGAAGAACCCACACCCAGGCCCAGCACCTCGATGAGTCAAGATATGGGTCCAGATTCGGAGCTAGCGTTTCAGTAGATGACAGTCACGAAAATCACATTGGTAGATACGTTGGGACATTCATTATGTTTTCGCTGAGAAAAAGAACATTTACTGAAAGAAGTGTTGGGATAACCACCTAAGACCATAAATTCTTTTGGGAAAGATGCTAACCACTTAAAGAGGAAATTCAATATGAATGGGAGACATATTCACCTTGACTGACATACTCCAGGCCACCTAAAGGGAGATTTTGCCATTTTGGTATTTTTTTTCCAAAAAAAGTTTTGCTCAGAGGGGTCCTGGCTCTTTAAACAATAGGACCTTTCACTAAATATAAAGATGTTCTTGCGGTTTGTAAGGATACAAACACAGATTGGTATAAAACTGCTGTTGAAGCTGCAAAATTGTTCCTACAGGACGTGCCGGTAGACATCCAAATTAACAACATTGTTAGAAGAAAATAAAAAAAATATTATCCTCAATAATTTCATCTATGACATTTTCTTGTACGCGCGATTTACCATTTCGGGGTGACTCATGATTAAGGAGTGTTGCAAATTTGTGCCGACTACGAATAGATACCGGAGATCGTCATTGAAAAGCCATTTTGAAAAGGAAAAGAAAAATGCCACACAATCAGTTCAAATTCAGAATAAAATCATTTCCTATGTTGGTACTACTATATAAAGGAAAGCATGGTTAATAAGGTAAAGGAAGCGTGCAAGTATAGCTTAATAAGAGATCGAAACCGCTGATTATTTCTGGAAAGAGAACAATTATCCATAAGGTTCGCATATCTTCGACAAATAGTCCGATGAAGTCAAAGAGGAATTTATTGGCTTTGTAGAACTGCGTCGCGCATTGGGTTTCGATGGTCTGTTACTACGATGTTTGGGAAAGAAGGAGTTAACCAAGAAATATTGAGGAAAAAGTATAAAAAAGCATTGTCTTCACACAAACAAAATCTAGTAGTAAATGATTTGAACACAATACCAGAAATCCGCAATACTGTGGGAACTAAAAGGACATTATTCCGATTTTTTCGCGAGACAGTCTTGAGAAAGAAAATTAATGCCAACATCCCAAGCCTATTTGCCAGCCAGATGGTCTGAACAACACAAGTGCATCAGAGTGTTTAAGGAGCACTTTGTACGAATGATGCAAGCATTAGAAATCCTTTCCATTGAAGGAAATACCGCCACAAGAAAAAGCGCTTTTCAGTTGCATTCAGCGGTATGTAAGTCGTCATTCATCATGGCTATGATATTGATCGCGAAATACTCTGCGATGTTAGAGCCATTTGTAAATGCTTTCCAATCTAAGACTTGGATATCGTCAAAACCTCGCAGCACATTCAACATATTGTGGAAATGATTAGGAGCCATCGGAAAGGTGAAGAAAAAATCATCGATGAAGTGTTAAAAGAAGTTAATGAAATCGCCGAGCAACTGGGACTTGATCTGAATATACCACGGATTTTTTGGTAGGCAGCAGCACCGCAGTAACCATCCAGCAACAAATCCCACGGAGTTCTGGAAAAGATCCTTAATAACTCCGTATCTGGATTTTATAACTTCTTATTTGGAATTACGGTTTTCTACTGAAAATACACCTGCTTACGCATATTGAAATATCAACATCCTTTCCACATGCTACTCATAACAATCGATGAGTTAAAGAAATGACAGCTTCATTTTATAGTTTTTGCCACTTAGAAGGAATAGAAGAACTAGAACTTTGGTACAAATTTGGAAGGACAAGAAACTGAGTAGTGAAGAACTAAAAGATCTTGTTGTCTCCCAAGTCTTAAAGGGGACTGAACCTTTCTTTCGTCGACGAAAAGGCTTTGCGATACTACTCGCCCACCAACCATCGCACCACCAGTTACAGTAGAACACTCATTCAGTACTCTGCTAAGGATCAAGACTTGGCTCCGAAGTACTATGGAAGACGACAGGTTAAACGGACATGCTATGATGAGTGTATACAGAAATTTGTGTTTGGACAATTATGTATTTATTCAACTTAGTTGATAAATTTGCGTTGAACCCAAAGAAATTACTTTTTAATAATATCAATTTTGAAACTGCTCTATATTGTGAATTTTCCTCTCAGTTGAGACAATATAAATTGTTTAATAAAATAATTTTTTTTTAAAATATTAATCATTTAATTATTCCATACAAATGTTTCTAGTTTATTTTCTTCTTTCTTTATATATTATATCTATACTATATATATATATATTATATTTTTATATATAATATAAATATATTAAATATATTTTTTATAAATTTATATATATATATTATATTATAATATACTATATATATAAAAGCTTTATAAAATTTTAAGCTGCCCCCCCCTAGGTTGGAAGCTGGCGACGCCCATGTATATATATATATATATATATATATATATATATATATATATATATATATATTCTATATATAAAATTTATATGATTATATATATATATATAGTTCATTAAGGCATACAGAGGCTTTCTTGCATACTTATAAATGCAAGGAGAATAAATACCTTTTCAAACCTTGAAAACAATAAATATTTAATTATAAATATTATTTTAAATTGTTTAAGCTTGTTTCAAAATTTGTTTTAAAACTCATTATAAACTATTAATAAAAAAGACGAATGTTTGAACGTTTGTGCACATCGTTTGATGATGAGTTTGATGATTTTAAATATTCGTTGAGAGCCCCCTAAATAGGAAAAATAATTTTTTTTAATAAAATTTTAAAAACAAAATATTTATTCAAAAAAATCTCTGAAAAATTTTTTATATAGTTTAAGAATATATATATATATATATATATATATATATCATATATATATTATATATTATATATTATGTTATATATATATATATATATATATATATATTACTATATATATAATATAATATAATAATTATATATATATATATTTTATATATACTATATATATAATATATATATATATATATATATATATATATATATATATAAATATATATATATTATATATATTATATATATTATATATATATATAAATATATATATTATAATATATATACAATATATATTATATATATATATATATATATATAATATATATATATATATATAAATATATATTATATATAATATATATATATAATATATATATATATATACATTATAAAGTAATTGCCAATCTTTACATATTATATACCAATACATTTAATATATATATATATTTATATATTATATAATATCTATAAATATATATATATATATATATATATGTTATATATATATATATAATATATATATTATATTATTTATAGTTTACATAATATATATTAAAAAGAATTCATTTTTTTATTAGTTTCTGAAAAGTCGCTAATATCTCCTTTTAATAATTGTAAATTAATTTAACATTTACAGTTTTTTTTATAATATTTAGAACGATTTTTTTTAACAAGAAATGTTGGCATAGATTTTGTCCTTATACTTACCTGATTCTAATGAATTAACCTTGATTCAATGGTGGAGACGTGCAGCTTTGTCTTTCTTGATTTCAAAACATTTTCATGAAAAAATAAATCTAAAACCTTAGCATTCAAAGCGATTTTAATTTTAGAACCATTGCATCATCTGACATTTTTTTTCAAACATCAACATTAAAAATTCAATA
Organism: Trachelipus rathkii; assembly: GCA_015478945.1. NCBI lineage: Eukaryota > Metazoa > Arthropoda > Malacostraca > Isopoda > Trachelipodidae > Trachelipus > Trachelipus rathkii. The sequence goes on along the minus strand of JABUQX010016031.1, from coordinate 9,881 downwards.
ATAAATAAATTAAAAAAAAAAAAAAACATCACGTCTTTTTTGTAAACGTTTAAGGGGATGACTTCATAACTGGACCCCCCTCATTTTTGGCGGCAAAATCACACATTTTTTTTTATTACCTAAATTAGAGAAATTTGGGTGTAAACATCATGGTAATTATTTTTTAAAAATTCTAAATAGCTTTTTTAGTTACATAAATTTATTTGAGAGAGGTGTCGAACTAAAATTTCAATTCCAGTCAAAATTGTAATTCCAGGTTTAGGATCAAAAATGTTTTATTTATAGTTATAGAAAATCTAATTTTTTCATATTCTCAACCTCTAGCTCATTCTTCGGATTTTACTGAGTCAAATAAATGGAGCCGGAGCCAGAGCCGGAGCCGGAACCGGAGCCGGAGCCGGAGCCTGATATATTTTTTTCATGAAATAATTTTTTTTAGATGAAAAATTTATTGGCAGAAGATGTGCTGAACAATTTTCAAATAGTACAGAATCCTTAGTCGGATCCGATCCGATCTGAAGTCAGAGCCGGAGTCGAAGAGCGGAGCCGAGCCGGAGCCGGAGCCGGAGCCGGAGCCGGAGCCGGAGTATGATTTTTTTTCGAAGAATATTTTTTAGAAGATCTGCTGAACAATTTTCAAATAGTGCAGAAACCTTATTCGAATCCGGAGCTGAAGCCGAAGTTGGAGCCGGAGCCGGAGCCGGAGCCGGAGCCGGATCCGGAGCCGGAGCTGGAGCTGAAGCCGGAGCCGGATCCTGGGTATGAATTTTTTTCAAAATATATTTTTAGGTGAAAAATTTAATGCCAGAAGACGTACTGAACAATTTTCAAATAGTGCAGAATCCTTAGTCGGATCCGGATCCGGAGTCGGAGCCGGAGTCAAAGTGGGAGCCGAAGTCAGAGCCGGTGCCGTAGTTTGATTTTTTCGAAAAAAATTTTTTAGGTGAAAAATTTATTGCCAGAAGAAGTGCTGAACAATTTTCAAATAGTGCAGAAACCTTAGTTGGATCCGGATCCGGAGCGGGAGCCGGATTCGGAGCCGGATTCTGGGTATAAATTTTTAAGAAAATATTTTTTTAAATGAAAATTTGTTGCCAGAAGACGTGCTGAACAGGTTTCAAATAGTGCAGAATCCTTAGTCGGATCCGGATCCGGAGTCGGAGCCGGAGTCGAAGTCGGAGCCAGAGTCAGAGCTGGTGCAATAGTATAAATTTTTTTCAGAAGAATATTTTTTTAGATGAAAAATTTATTGCCAGAAGTCATGCTAAACAATTTTCAAATAGTGCAGAAACCTTAGTCAGATCCGGAGCCGAAGGTGAAGTAGCCGGAGCCGGAGCCGGAGCCGGAGCCGGATCCTGGGTATGAATTTTTTAAAAAATATTTTAGGTGAAAAATTTAATGCCAGAAAACGAACTGAACAATTTTCAAATAGTGAAAGAAACCTAATAGCTGATCTGGATCCGATCCGAGACGGATTCGAGATGGATCCTGGTATAAATTTTTTTCAAGAAATAATTTTTCTTAGATGAAAATTTATAGCCAGAAGACTTGCTGATTATTTTCAAATAGTGCAGAATCCTTTATCGGATCAAGATATGGACTCGGAGCCGGAGCCGGATTCAAAACTCGGAGATGGAGTCGGAGCCAGAGTAAATTTTTTCAGAAAATATTTTTTTAGGTGAAAATTTTATTGATAGAAGACGTGCTGAACAATTTTCAAATAGTTCAGAAACCTTAGTCGGATCCGGATCCGGAGCCGGAGCCGGATCCTGGGTATGAATTTTTTTTTAAAATATTTTTAGGTGAAAACTTTATTGCCAGAAGACGTACTGAACAATTTTCAAATAGTTCAGAAACCTTAGTCAGATCCGGAGCCGAAAGTGAAGTCGGAGCAGGAGTAGGAGCCGGAGCTGGAGCCGGAGCCGGAGCCTGGGTATGAATTTTTTTCAAGAAATATTTTTTAGGTGAAAAATTTAATGCCAGAAAACGTACTGAACAAATTTCAAATAGTGCAGAAACCTTATTCGGATCCGGATCCAGATTCGGAGCCTTATCCTTGGTATAAATTTTTTCAAGAGATAATTTTCTTAGATGAATAATTTATTCCAGAAGACTTGCTGAACAATTTTCAAATAGTGCAGAATCCTTAATCGGATCCGGATTCGGAGTCGGAGCCGGAGTCGAAGTCGGAGCCGGAGTATGATTTTTTTCGAAAAATATTTTTGTGAAAAATTTATTGATAGAAGAAGTGCTGAACAATTTTCAAATAGTGCAGAAACCTTAGTCAGATCCGAAGCCGAAGCCGAACTCGGAGCCGGTGTCGGAGCCGGAGCCGGAGCCGGAGCCGGAACCGGAGCCGGAGCCGATCCTGGTTATTAATTTCTTTCAAAAATATCTTTTTAGGCGAAAATTTTTTTTTCAAGAAGACGTGTTGAACAATTTTCAATTAGTACAGAAATCTTAGTCGGATCCGGAGCCGGATCCGGAGCCAAACATGGAGCCGGGTTCTGGGTTTGAATTTTCTGTTAAATATTTTTTAGTGAAAAATTTATTGAAAGAAAATGTGCTGAACAATTTTCAAATAGTGCAGGAACCTTTGATGGATCCGGATTCGGAGCAGGATCCGGAGCCGGATCTTGCTTATAAATATTTTTCAAGAAATATTTTTTAGTTGAAAAATGTATTGCCAGAAGACTATAAATTTTTCCAAGAAATATTTTTTTAGATGAAAAATTTATTGCCGGAAGACCTGAATAATGTTCAAATAGTGCAGAAACCTTAGTTGGATCCGAATCCGTAGGAAACGGAGCCGGATTCTGGGTATAATTTTGTTCCTATAAATATTTTTTTGGGTGAAAAGTTTATTGCCAGAAGACTTGCTAAACAATTTTCAAATAGTGCAGTAAACCTTCAGTCGTAATCCAGCGCCGGATCTGAGCCGTAGCTTATATGAAATGGAATCGATTCTTAAATAACTTTAATAAAAAATATTTTTGTAGTCGTGAAAAATTTATTGCCGAAAGTACTGCACAATTCTCAAACAGTGCAGAAACTATAGTCGGAGTTAGAGCTGGAGCCGGAGAAAATAATTATTATTTTTGGGTTGTAAAAGAAATATATCAAAGGTTTGAATTGATTCAAGGAAATAATATATATATATAATATATATATATATATATATATATATATATATATATATATATATATATATATATATATATATATATATATATATATATATATATATATATATATATATATATATATATATATATATATATATATATATATATATATATATATATATATGGTTTGCTGAAAATACTTAAAAACTCAGAAATCGAAGCAAGAGATGGTGTTAGAGTAATGGAGAATGAAAGAGAGTGGAAGGTGCCCTACCTATTATATGCGGATGATTTAGTTTAGTGTGGCGAATCTGAAATACCTTTGAGGGGATTAGTAGAGAGAGATTTGGGAGGGGTTTGAAAGTAAACGTAGAATAGAGTAAGGTTATGGTTTTGAGTGAGGACAGTTCTCTGTGTAAAGTTATGTTAGATGGTGAGCAGCTGAAACAAATGTCTGAGTTCAAATATTTAGGATATATGGTGGATGAAAAGGGAACGGATGATGCAGAATGTAGTATGAAAGTTGTGAATGGAAGGAAGATGTATTTCCTAAAAGTGGATGGAAAGGAATTACTTCTCTAAAATGAAATTTCGATTGACGGAAAATTATTCCCTGTGCTTAGTAGTTAGACTATGGTCTGGAATAAGAGGTACAGATATAAAGTATAGATATAGAACTTCTGCTGGGGCTACACGGCATTTTGATGGGTTGCTCCTGGGTTACAAGAGCAACCAACCAAAGTCAAGCCACGCCGACATGGGCACAAGATGCTTGTTGCGATAAATTTGCAATAATAAGACGATGAAAATTTCACTCGCGCCAGGACTCGAACCATCGACAACAGCGTCGCCGTTAGACAATGTACAGGAGGCTCTACCACTAGTCCGATCTGCCACTCCAGAAAAAGCATCTTGGAACAGTTTTCAAGTCTCCTGCTTCGATATCACTGCTTTGAAACGGTACTTATTTAAATCCATAGAAGGGTGCTTTTAACCCCCTACTGGAGCTACACAGCATTCTGCTAGTTTGCTCCCGTGTTACAGGAGCAACCAACCAAAGTCAGGCCACGCCGACATGGGAACATCATTCTTGTTGCGATAAATTTGCAATAATAAGACGAAGAAAAATTTCACTCGCGCCAGGACTCGAACCATCGACAACAGCGTCGACGTTAGACAATGTACAGGAGGCTCTACCACTATTGCGATCCTCCTCCCAGAAAAAGAAGTATCTGGAAGTTTTCAAATTTTTTGCTTCGATATCACTGTTTGAAACTCGATATTTATTCAAATCCATAGAAGGGTGGTTGGAATCCTTGCTGGGGCGGCATTCTGCTAGTTTGCTCCCGTGTTACAGGAGCAACCAACCAAAGTTAGACCACGCCGATATGGGCACAACATGCTTGTTAGGGACAAATTTGCATTAATAATACGAAGAAAATTCACTCGCGCCAGGACTCGAACCATCGACAACAGCGTCACTGTTAGACAATGTACAAGAGGTTAAACCACTAGTCAGATCCGACACCCCAGAAAAAAAGGTATTTTGTTACAGTTTTTAAGTTTCCTGCTTCGATTTCACTGCTTTGAAACTCGATACTTATTAAAATTCACAGAAGGATGGTTGGAACCCCTTCTGGGGCTACACGGCATTCTTCAGGGGTGCTCATGGGTAACAGGACCAACCGACTAAGGTCAAGGAACGCCAACAGGCGCACAACATGCTTCTTACGACAAATTTGCAATAAGACGAAAA
>JABUQX010016031.1:0-2500 GCA_015478945.1 Trachelipus rathkii | reverse complement strand
AAGAGCAGATCAGCAATTATTTGATCAGCAGTTTTGCATTGGTCTTTGACAACCTTCAAAATTCTTTGGATATGATCAGAGTACTGCTTAAGGTAAATATTTTGTTTGAATAATGTTAACCACTGGTTCAACTAAAGCAAAATATTTGGTTATTACGGAAGAGGTAATAATGAAATTGGGTCTTGTTGTCGAACAGAATAATAGAAAAGCTGTTTTTCTTGTTTGATTGTTACCTTCAATAATTTTTTATCATATTTGTATGGAAAATAGCATTACTATGATATTTTTGAGTCCAACAGGTTTCACAAAGTTTAGGCAAGTTGGGAATGTATTTTCTTTTTAGGTTGGAGTCTCTGAAAAAGTTTTTCTTTTATTGTGGCAATAGTATTTCAAATTTCAGGAATAATGTTTAGGTCATTAATGACCAAATTAAACCGATGGCTTACACAGTGAAAATATAATCTTTTTTTCATATTTTTCCCGCAGTTTCTTTTGAACCCTATGTTTTATCCTGCCAATGCTGCGCAGCTGTCGTACCCCTGACCAACGCATAGACTCGGCTTCAAACCTTTTCTAAAAACAAATCAATCTTTTTGGCAATGGTTCAAGAACTTCAAACCCCAGAAATTCTTCTCGAACAGTCCTTTTTTCAAGATCGAAAAATCTTAATGCTATAGATAATTGTTCGTTGCCTGATATATCCGCAGTTTCATCTGCCAATATGGAGCAAAAAAAATTTTGCAACCGCGACAATCATGTTCTTTATGATAATTCCACACAAATTAATCAGTTCATTTTGAATCATCGGAGATGTCCAGACGAGATTCTTTTGTCCTTGAATTTGTTCTTTCAATTCCACATTACCGCATTCTATTCGCAGCTTAATCAGGTCTTCAAAAATTCCCTCATGCAGGTCTTTACCTCTTAAAGGTAAGTCATGGGTTCCGCAGAAAATTATGGTCTTCAAAATTGCAGTAATATTTCTTTTATTTTCTCCAATTTTGATGTTTTGTCTGCAGCTGAATATCAATGGGTACGCTTTCCGTGATTTAACAGCTTTACTACCAAATTTTATCGACGTATTCTGAGAGTTCTAGCGGAGAAAAATGTCAGAAGAAGCCAGCTGTATAAAAGCACAAAGCTAGTTGAGATTTTAAGCCAATATGAAAAGGAACACATTAAAAATTTAGAAAAAATAATATAGTAATTTTATAATACTTTAGTAATTAGTAATTACTACTTCATTATCTATTGGTTGATGTATCTTTTCAGTTTTCCTACTAAAAAAACTTAAAAGCGTCGTCGGGAAAACATATAAGGTTCATTTTATTTATTTCGTCAGATTTGTAGTGCGCCCCCTGCCCCCCTGCCCCTGCCTACGCCCATGTATATATATATATATATATATATATATATATATATATAGGCAGGTATATAAAGTATATATATATATATATATATATATATATATGAGAATGTTTTTTTTTCCTTCTAAAAATATAAAATATTCCAAATGTTTATTTGTGTTTTTCTAGCATTTCATTTTTTCCTTACATGAGATATAAAAAAAATAAAAAACGAACAGATTTATTTTCTTCAAATTTGGTTCCAAGCTCACATATAAACGTGTAAACAAACAAGTTTATATTAAATGTTTTGGTAGAACGTAAGGTGGTGTCAGCCATGGTTGACTGTTCTATGTTCAAAAATTTTGAAAGTACTTTCCAGAGATTGTAAATTTTTTTTTTAAAAAAAACAAATTTTCAAATAAGGTGTCTAACTAAAATTTATTGCCACACTAAATTGGAGTATTTTAGTGCAAAAAAAATTGAAATATCTTGAAAATTAAAGATTTTATGGCAGTTTGTGAAATTCAAAAAAAAAATTCCTCTCTTCACTAACTATTCAAAAACGAACAGTTTTTTTGTTTGATTTTTTCATAAAATTAAAGATATCATAGTTGTTCATCAAAAAAACATTTACTTTTATCGGTTTGGAATAGTTGAGATTTTGCTATGAAGTCTCCCCTTAAAACCAGTTATTTATGTAGCACAATCTTGGGGAAAAAAACATTTCTCATGATTTTTAGTAAATTTGTTCTAACTGATAGAAAACAATATAAATTAGCAAAATAATAATAATAATAATAATAATAATAATAATAATAATAATAATAATAATAATAATAATAATAATAATAATAATAATAATAATAATAATAATAATAATAATAATAATAATAATATTAATAATAATAATTATAATAATAATTATAATAATAATAATAATAATAATAATAATAATAATAATAATAATAATAATAATAATAATAATAATAATAATAATAATAATAATAATAATAATAATAATAATGATAATAATAATAATGATAATAATAATAATGATAATAATAATAATAATAATTGAGCGGCGCACGAAAAACGAAAGGTTTTTGTCGATAAATGCGAAAACGGTTCAATTGATTCGAACGAAGTACACG